>JABCKO010023810.1:0-21931 GCA_018855915.1 Tephrocybe sp. NHM501043
GAAGCCTAAGCTTCTCTAATCTAAGAGTCTAAGGTTCTGTTACTATCACATGGCCCTAAGTATCGAGGGCTTGCAACCCCCCCCCCTCCCCCCCCAACCAAAAAATTTGCATGAAGAAAGAAAAGAAAAAGAAAAATAAGTAAGTAGGTGAGTAAGAACAAACTGCTCACATGGGTGCATCAAAAACCCAGTGGGAAAAGCTACCTGTAGCAGGGACATGGTGAAGAAAAAGATGCAATCAAGGTCCCATCTCATGTCCTGCCAACCACTTGTTGAGAGCCTGATTATTTTCAAGTTCAAATCTGGATAACCATTCATCATGTTCCTTGCTGAACCCAAGGTAGTAAACTTTGTATTGCCAACCTCTTCCTCATCAGCATGCTTCCATGATGTGATCTACAAAATATTTGTCAATACATGTGTCAGATGTGAACACTAGACATGGAATGTGTTCCTTGTGCACAGGGAAGTGTATCATCATTTTCAGCAAAAAGTGAGTTTCAAGGTGTGGTACATGTGTTCTTTTAGAGACAAGTCTAGTCAGAAAACTGTGACATTAAAGGTAGCAGTGTTCACAGAGATGAACTGATAGGGCCCATTGTAACATGGTAACAACTTGGCAATGCATTTCCCTGCTCCCATCAGAGAACCAGGCATGTGTCTGAAGTTGTTACTAGCATATGGTCACCAACTGTGAAGGGAGCATCATCCCCATGTAACTTGTTTGCCTGTACTGCCTGTTGTACATGAGCCTGTGTGAGGTTAACCTTCACCTCAAGGATATCACTGTGGAGCTGTTCAATCACTCAGCATACAACAGTTTCTTTCAATCTGGGTGCCTGCAGCAGTGAAGGCATCAGTGGAGGTATCAGGCATGGACAATGTCCAAAATGCAGCTGGAAGGGGGAGAACCTGAAGGAGGCATTCACAGCTGACATGATTTAAAATAGACCCAGGGCAAAGTGTGGCACTAACCTAGTTGATTCTAGTTAATATGGAAATGCAAGGCTTGATTCAGTGTCTTGTTTGTTCTCTCACTTGCACCATCTGTCTGTAGGTGATATGTGGTCAACATTTTAACCTTCACATCTAACAGTGCAGTTAAATGTTTCCAGAAATGTGACATGAACAATTTGTCTCAGTTGCACACAATGCTGCAGAGAAGGCCATTCTTGCAAAACCAGTGTTCAAAGAAGAGCTCTGCTAGCTGCAGTGCCATAATGTCTGTTCTGCAAGGCACAATGCAGATGTCCAAATGTAAGCAATCTGTCATAGTCAATATATAGTTATAACCACTGTCTTCAGATAATGGCCCAACAAAATCCATAGCAACAGAGTCACCTTGTTCATCAGGCACTGACAGCAGGGGTAGCAGACCCATGGGCCACTTTCTCAGTGACTTGTTTTGCTGGCAGTCTTGACAAGCTGGCACATATATGAGCTCAAGATCCCACTACATCTTCAGTCAGTAGAAGGAGTCATGCAGGATTTTATAAGATTTCAGGAAGCCAAAATGACCAAGGCTATCATGAGCAAGGCAAAACAGACACTTGCAAATGTTGCCCTGTCAAGGTATTATCAAATGGTTACCAATAAACTACAGTCCATCATGTTGGTTGAGCAATTCCATACCATGGACTGCTGGAATTAGATTTGTGCACTATGGATCTGTTTGATGACCATCCCAAATCTGAGAAAGCATATCATTGTTGAGTTTCAGACTTAGATATAAATGCCCATTTGGTCATGCTACAGGCCCAATGGGCACAACATGTGTAAGGGCTGCTGCTGACTGAAGTGGTCAAAAAGATGGTGCAGTCACAATAGTAGCAATGCAGGCCTCCACAAACTCATCATTATATATGAGATTGACAAGATTTGCTGTCTTGTTTAAGGCATTCTGAGATGTGTCACACTCTACAGGCAAGCAGGAAAGGGCATCAGCAACAGTGTTATTCTCACCTTCACATAGACAATCTTGCAATCAAACTGGGCAAGGAATTCCATCCAATGAGCCTGTCTGCAAGACAAATCCTTCTGCCTCTGGAAATTCAGCAATGTTTTATGATTTGTGACAACTACAAATGTTGAACTGAAAAGGTCAACATGCCACTGTTTCAATGTGTGCACAATAGCCAAGAGTTCCTTTTTATGGGTGGGGTAATTAAGCTCTGAGTTGAAGATATTCTGGCAAGCCTTGTACCCATAGAATACTTGGCATATGCACCATCCATCATTTAGAGTTGTTTTTTTTTCTGCTCTCAATTTTCTCTGTATACCAAGACAATTTACTTACTCATCTTATGCAAATTACTATGTATTTAAGTAGGTACATTTTTGTTCTGTATCTTTAGTTCAGAATCATTTTTTTCCCCTTCACTTTATCTGCTTAATTGGTTATGAACCCTGCCTGCAACTGAGCTCACAATTCACATTGCACACAAGTTCACCATCCCACACCATGCTAAACTATCATGTCAAATGATCTATCCAACTCTTCCTCATTGACCCTCCACTGCATTGATGCCTTAAAAGGTTCTGAAAATTATGCGGTATGGAAAATAAAAATGATTGATATACTCACCAAACTTGAGCTAATTGACTATGTTGATGGAATAAAACTGGACCTCACAACAAGGGACACTGCCACTGCCACTGTCAGCTGGAAATCCAAGGATAGGAAGGTGCTATCAGCCATATGGCTATGTGTTGGAGATGTGCCACTTGTGTATGTTGCCAGATCCTTGTCATCTAAGGATGCCTGGGACACTTTAAAGTCAATGTATGAGGCACGTGGCACCATTGGCATAATCACTGTGTGCAGGAAGCTTTTCCAAGCACAGTGCAAGGATAGTGGCAATATTGAAGAGCACATCTGGATGCTCAAGGGAAAGGGATATGTCAAGGAACTGGCTGCTCTAGAATCTAAAATCAATGATGATGACTTCAGCATTATGCTTCTCACCTCACTTCCAGACTCCTGGGACCCATTTATCTTATCAATCAACTCCACCATATTGAAAGAGAATCCTAAGTTGATTGCTAAGATACTTAAAGAAGACTGACAAATTTGCTCACATGGTAGTGACACTGTGCTTGCAGCAAAATATAATCCCAATATAACATGCTTTGATTGTCACAAAAAAGGGCATATTGCCCCTGACTGTCCAAAGCACAAGAAAGGCAGACAAAATGACACTAAAGGCAAATATAAAAAGCCTTGAGGATGAGGGAAACAATACAAGAAGGATAATCCAAAGCCAGACCAAGCTCACCAAGCTTCTGCATTGGACAACTATTCCTTTTTCACCACTCTATTACCTTCTCTTGACACCACCCTTATAGCTTCTCCCAATGCAGATTCCATTCTTGCTGATAGTGCCTGCATGTCACACATTTTTTGGGATCAGAACCATTTTTCTTCATACATTCCAACCCCTGGGCACCAAATTAACAGTTTTGGATCAGCCTCTGGCATGGGCCAAGGCACTGTCAGACTGCTATGCAAAATAGGCAATAATTCCATTGCTATAACATTGAAAAATGCCATGCATGCACCATCTGCTCCTTTTAACCTCATATCTATCAGCCAAATGACTTTTATTCTCAGATTTGAGAGTAAATCCCTTCGTGTTTTTGCACCTGGTTCTAAAAAGGAAATCCTGCATGGTACCAAATCAGGTGGCCTATATAGTCTTGATGCTACAGTCATTTATCCCAGCCCTGATACAGCCCTAATTGCTCATACCTGGGATGAATGGCATTGAATTTTTGGCCATATGCATCTTCCTGCAGTAAAACTCTTGAAGAACAAAGACATGGTCACAGGTCTCAATGTCATTGGAAAGGAAAGTGGTCAGCAGTGTATAGCTTATATATAAGCAAAGTACTCCACTTCCAAAAGAATCTGGCATCATTTTCAAGGAGATCGGTGACATGACATCAATTGATCTCTGGGGACCAGCCCAGACCACTGGAATTGGCAACATTCATTATTATATAGGCATTACAGATGGAAAAGCACACAGGACAGTGACATACTTTCTCAAAGACAAAACCAACAACTCAACTGTTGGTACTCTCAAGAAATACCAATTACATGTAAAAACCTAAATGGAAAAGGATCTCAAAGGCCTTCAATTTGATCAAGGCAAAGAATTTCTGAATGATGCAATACACACATGGTGTGCCAATCATGGCATCCACATTTGGACCACAGCCCCATACTCCTCAGAGCAAAACAGCATTGCAGAACACATTAATCAAACTCTTGTTAAACATGCATGTACAGTGATGATACAGCATGATAGGCCTAAATTTCTTTGGCCTGAAGCTATCTCTTATGCAACATTTTTTAAAAATAGGTCACCCATATGTGCTCTGAATAACAAGACCCCTAAAGAAATATGGACAGGAAAGAAACCTGATGTCTCCCAATTTCAGGAATGGAATATCAACTGCTGGGTACTTTACAAAGAAGCAAACCTTTCAAAACTGGAGCCTAAATCACAAAAAATGATTTTTGTTAGACTCTCTGATGAAACTCATGCCTGGTGATATTATAACCCTGACACTTGCAATATCCAAACATCATGAAACATTATTTTTTCCTTGTGAAACCCCAAAAACTCTTGAACCAACTCAAGTCTTTGATCCTCTGCAACTTGAGGGGGAGAAGAGTGACATTGTCAAGCCAGCAGATGATGAAGTAACTGCTACTGCAGATATTACATCTACTCCACCCAAACATCCTAAACCCCCCATCATTTTGCATTCTAAATCAGCTTGTATTGCCCAGACAACTCAGCCACATGATTACCGCTTAATTGACAATCCAAACACCCATCCATCAAAGGCACAATTAGTAACCCCAAGTGCAGATAACAAAACCATCATTTCTATTGACAATATTCCTGACATTGCATTTTTGAACACTGAACATGGTGAACCTTTTAATGTGATGGAAGCCTTGGCCAGCACTTTGTGGAAAACATCTATGCAGGCAGAACTTGATCAACTTCAGAAACTTAGCACATACAAACTCATTGAACTTCCCCCTGGCTAAAATATAGTCAAATCCAAATGGGTATGGAAGACAAAACTTGATGGCAGCAGAAATTTTGTGAAGGCTAAACCATGCCTTGTGGTACATGGATTTACTCAACAACCAGAAATTGACTATTCTGAAACCTATGCCCCTGTTGTCCAACTTGATACTCTGTGACTACTCATTGGTCTTGCCACTGCACTTGGTCTCAAATTTCACATGGTTGACATTGTTAGTGCATATTTAAATGCATATCTTAGCAAGGACATTTATCTCTCACAACCCCCAGGATTTGAAGATGGAACCCCACATGTATGGAAACTTATCAAGACCATTTATGGTCTCAAACAAGCTGGTCATGAATGAAACAAAGTTTTAGATGTACTCTTTGAAAAATCAGGTTTTACCCAGCTCATATCAGACCAATGTGTCTATATCTGCAGACAAGAAGACAACATTACAATCATTGCCATACATATTGACAATATGTCCATTTTTATTTTCACTGATGCACTCATTAACCATGTCAAACAAGAAATTGTCACTATGTTTGACATCATGGACCTCAGAGAAGCACACCAAATTGTTGGGCTCACTATCACATGAATAGACAATGGCACCATCAAGTTGTCACAGTGTCCATATCTTGAAAAAATATTGGAATAAATGGGGCTTGAACATGCACATGTCATGCATACTTTTTTAGATCCCAACATCAAACTTGTCAAACTCAATAATGATGATCCATATGACAACAATATTCAATGCCAATACCCAGCTGCTATTGGCATGTTACTCTGGGCATCTCTCTCTACATGACCCAACATCTCATTTGCCGTGCAACACCTCAGTCAATTTTTGACTCATCCAGGCATAGAACATTGGACCACAGTCAAATGTGTATTCTGTTATCTCAAAGGCACTCTTGATCTTGGCATCACTTACAACACATCCAAATTTGACATTAATAATGTTATTCAAGTTTTCTCAGATGCAGACTGAGGAACAGCCCTGATGATTGATGCTCTATTTCCAGATACACTACCATTATTTCTGGAGCACCAGCAACCTGGAGCTCAAAGAAGCAGCCTACCATTGCCTTATCCAGCATGGAAGCTGAATACATGGCACTCTGCTATGCCACATGAGAAATCATGTGGCTATGTACACTTCTTCCTGAATTAGGTTTCTCTGATGATCAGCCTACAGAACTCATCACAGATAACCAATCAGCAATTTCATTCACTCAAAATTCCATATTCTATGCATGTAGCAAGCACATCAACATCTGCCATCATTTTGTATGTGAACAACTGGCTTCTAACAAAGTCACTATACTTCACTGCACATTGAAGGATAATAGAGCTGATGTACTCACCAAGGCACTTCACTAACACAGCTTTGAGAACAAGATTCAAGCTCTTGGGATGACATTGGCTTGAGAGAAAGAGTTGAAGAGACTCTGGCAAGCCTTGTACCTGTAGAATACTTGGCACATTGGTGACACATGCACTGTCTGTCATTTAGAGTTTTTTTTCTGCTCTCAATTTTCTCTGTATACCAAGACAATTTACTTACTCATCTTATGCAAATTACTATGTATTTAAGTAGGTACATTTTTGTTCTGTATCTTTAGTTCAGAACCATTTTTTTTTCCCTTTGCTTTATCTGCTCAATTCTCTGGACCTTTGAAGGTCTGGATTTCAAAGGCAACAGGCCATACAGATTCCTATGTATCACCAAGGCAAGCACTGCACCAGAACAAAAAATCACTCATGTCAGTTGTGACAAATATTGTTTTTGAGGTGTCAGCATGGTCAATCATTGTCAGACAATTGCAGCCAATGACCAACTCCTTGATTGTGTCAAAGGCCTGTTGGTGCTGAGGCTGCCACTGAGGAAAAACTGCATCACAGTCAGAGGTTGTTAGCTTATTGAGAATGAATGTGTGGTCAGCAAGTTTTAGCAGGAAGGCAAAAATATAGTGAACTAGTCCCAGAAAAGACCAAACATCACATGCTGATTGTGGCTGGGGCCACTGTATAATCTGCTCCATCTTGCTCATATCTGCTTCAATGCCCTGTGCTGACACATGATGGCCCAGAAAATCAATTGAAGTATGATACAGATGCATTTTCTTCTCATTGACAAACAGATGGTTTTTGTGTAGAGCCTGTAAAACCTTCTGAACATGCTTGTGATGCTCCTCAATGGTGCCAGACCATATTACAATGTCATCAAGATAGATGTAACAAAAATTGCTGATGTATTTACACAGTGCTGCAGTTACCCATTGCTGATGGATTGCTGGGGCATTACAAAGACTCATTGGCCATCACCACCCATTCATACAAGCCAAAGGGGCTTGAAACTGCCATTAAGGGAATGTGATCAGGATTCATAGGTGTCTGGAAAAATGTGTTTGGAGGTCAATTACTCCAAATATTTTGCCTTTCACATAGTGATGCAGTATATCTTCAATGCAAGGCAATGGGTGGGTGTCAGGGTCTGTATTTGCATTAATTTCATGGTAATTATTGACCCATTGGGGCAGCACCATTTTGTCTGCCTTTGGAATGAGGAAGGCCAGCAAGGCAAACTGAGAGGAAGAAGGCCTGATGTGATCTGCTGCCAGGTACTCATCAATAAGTGTTCACCATGCCTCACAGTACTTTTTGGGACACTGGTAAGAGCATGTTTTTATTGTTCTATTAACATCCTTCAGCCTTATTTCCATGAGCACATCTTGCAGTAAGTCTCTTATGCTTGCAATTAGTTTGAAGACATCCCAAAAGTCTGCATTTGCCTTTGCATCCATATTCTGAAGGCACTTGATTGATGCCAGTTGTTCAATTCTGTTACAAATTGCAGTGATTACATTCACTTCCTGTACCTGTTCAAAAAGTCCAAGTCGAGTCATTTTATCCTGCTGCACAAACAAACAAATGTTAACTCTTTAATCATGATTTTGTGTGCATGTCTTGTTTCAGCCAACTTATTGTTCAAGGATTTAAAACTTTACAGGGAACAGGGGTGGTGGAGACAGGATTCAAAAGGTCATATTGACAGCAGCAATCAATAGCAGTTTGATTGTGTGTGTCAATTATGATGTGATTTGTAGCTAAAAATGGGAGACCCAGAACAATTGGCACACACACAGGTTTGGAGATACTATTGCATGTAATGTGCACAATGACCATGCATGGTCAACAGAGGAGACAGAGATCTTGCAGTATTTGGTCAGAGTAGTGGGCATGGGAGATGCAGACATTTGGAAGGTGACATTGACTTGCAGCAGTTTGAACAGATGAAAACAGCAAAGCTTTAGATGAGTGGCTAAATCTCATCTTTGCCTTGCGTTGCTCATGGATTGCAGCATCTGTGAAATGGGAAGTGCAGCCAAGAAGGAAGGAGTTCTGTTTCAATAATGTGTTAGCAAATACCCAGAAGGTTTCCTTGGCTGGGCTGAAGTGTGCCAATAGTATTCTCTGCTATATGACATCCTGCCAGTTGTTGGGTAAGTAGTTGATTTGTAATTCAGCCACAAACTTGCCAAAGGTGAGTGCTAGGATATGCTTTCAATCATGCATGATCCAGTCACATAAGTGGTAGTCTTTAAATGCAGTGCATACATGTCATACTTGCTTATGCATGAGCAGGTCCTTGGAGTCATCTATTGATTTGTTCATGAAGTAATCAGTGCTGTACTCATGATCACCCCAATTGCTGGCAGAAAAATTGCCCAGTGTGCCACTAGGTTTGACTTCTGATCCAGTTGTTCACTGTGAAATGATATGCTGACACTGACAGTCACTGTCAAAAAATAGTCAGGCCATCAACATGAGAACGGCTCATAGCTTGGATAGAGGATGACAAGGGCACCAAGTAAAAACATTGACTTTACTTTCCACCTGTTTCTAGTCTGGACATTTGAGGAAGAGAACAAATTGAAAGGCAGAAGATCCAGCTTGTGCCAATAATGGTGCCCACAAACAGGGCAATCATTGAAGACATTCATGATCACAAGTGGCTCCCGCTGTCACAGGTGACAGTCATCTGGAGGTGATAGGTACTGAGAAGATGAAAGGATGTGATGTGGGGGAAAGGTTTGAACTTGGAAAATCAATGGACGAGCACAGATTGTGGCTGGTGGAGTTTGAATACATACTTTGAAAGAAAATCAATCCTAAGTCCAGCTCCTCGAATTGTATGCTGCTTGAAGCTTGAAGTTCTGGCTACCATTCCCAGGTGTGTATAGAACTTTTGTTAATCTATTGGTATTGTCTGCAGATGGGTTTTCTTCTTGCAAGGAGTTGACTGTTCAATTCTTGCTCGTATGAGATATTTTCTTTGCATCCTTGGGCAGCTCTTTCCACCAACTTTCAGCAAAGCTTCCTGCTCAACTTCTGGGAAACATGAAAAGAAGACGAGGAACTTGAAAGAACCAGAAGCTGCCTGATAGTTCTCAAAAAGATCACTCAAAAGGTGATCAGAAGGAAAAGCTCTTATCTCAAAAGTGAAAGTACCGAAAAAGTAGATGTCATTTTCCTGATGGCATCTCAGTGATCGAGACAATTATAGTCTGATAATTCGCATGCATCGTCGTCTCATGCCATCCTTGCGTCGCTTCACACATTCATCCTTCCACCCTTCTACCTTCAAACGTGCCCTGCTGATCATTCCATCCATTGAGTTCTGCCCTCAGTTCACAGTAACGAACTCTGTATTAACCTATAGACTAAGTACTCTGCCTAATGGACAATCAATTTGAGATATGAAATATAGTAGAAATAAGTAAACGTAACCTCAGTTCACAGTAACGAACTGAGGGTTTCCTAATACGGTAAACTACTTAAAAAGCACACCAGCTGGGTGGCTGATTGCTTCACTTCTCATGCTCTCTTTTCATAGGCAAAGAAGATATGTTTGATTGATACTCATGCTATATATTAAATGTATTCCTCCCCCTCCTCCCGCTATTCAATTTTCTGCCCCTTGAAGGTACATCTATAAATTGATATCTGCAAATCCTATTGCTGACCACGATGACTTTCATGATGACGACAATGGTACCATTGAATGGTCCAGTCAGACTAGCTGCGCATAGTTACTTTGAAGCGTACTTTATCTTTAGGTCGCTTTAACTAATAGGAATAATTATATGATGGCGGTCGATTAACGGATTCAATCCATGCATTTCAGTGCTGGCATTTTGACAACACGAATGTAAGTAATACACAGGTTTACAATATGGGTTCCTTCCGGTCAAATATAGAGGCAGACAGAGAAAGAACTATATACAGTTGGCTAATACGGTAATTTGGGAGGGATTGGCGTAGCCACACTTTTACACGGCTTGCTCAGAGACGAACTCGCGATGTTTTTCGACGTCGCTGGTGACATAAACGTCGGTTGTTATATGAACTCCTGATTCACGAGTAGATGGAGTCTATAAAATGTGCTCAGTTGGAATTGCACGTGGGCTGCTTTGTGAAGTTACAAACCTCTTTGGAAACAGGGCTAGGTGGCGTGTCATGGCGCATGAGCCTCCAGTCTTGCAAATACGCAGAAGGAGGGCGGGAAAAGGCCACGACAGTCGTCGGAGCCTGCTGTAAGTTTGCAAAATCATTGGTAGTATCCGTCGAATGACTTTCTTCCCTTCCCCCAACTATTCGCATGCGGCTGTTGAACAGGACAAGGAGAGTGTTACAGTACAGCTTTGCGATTATCAGCACTGGAACGGTATAATAGTTTGTTTTAGGATATTTGAAGAAAAGGAAGAGATTTGTGACGGCAACCAATGCTAGAGGGGTGGTAATATTAACACTTAGATAACATCGAACGACAGCTTGTGTTACCTGTCGCGGTTCCTGTTTCAATGGTGAGGCGCTGGAGCCGTGTGATCATCAGATGAGTCGACCTAAAACCAGTGTCATGTCGTGATAACTGACAAGGGTGAAGGTGTCAGATGCTTTCTTATTGAACGATTGTGGCAAGGAGAGTTGGCAGTGAGGGAAATATAAAGTACCGTACCAGGTAGGTCATTGCGAAGGCAATGGTAACGTCGCATAAGGCACAACATCCCCACCAAAACTTGAATTGTATGTGAGTGCGAGGGGAGCGATATGACAATATAAGAGAACCTCACCCCAGCGCTGATGAATACGGTTTCTTGAGAAAGCTTGCTCAAACTGCCTAGCTGAAAGGACTTTACACCAGTCACTATCCCAGCTATGCATCCTATGAACGATATCTAAAGGGCATGATGGTTCAGCGCCACAATGAGAAACGTGTCCGACATACAATTGCGATTATGTATCCGATGATTTTGGTCTTTGACAGTATATTGATGCGATATGCGTAGTATATTTGGACGACACAGCCAACTATTAAGCAGAGATTGTAAGCATCTCTTGTTCACAAGGCTGAAGAAAGTGCACCGTGCCTATTCCACTCAGAATCGGGATGCTCAGACATGTAAGCTGGATGTTGTCGAGGGCCTCGAAACTTCCGAATCCGGACCCAAAACTGGCAAATGCATCGTGCATAATGATTATGGTCTGGAGAGTCTCTAGAATATAGACCCCATAGACGAGGCATTTACAATATAGGCGATCGTTTGGGAAGGCGATGTAATAGTAATCTGAGCACCAGGCGTTCACAGATCAAGGGATTAGAAGCACCATTGGCACAAAAGGCTGATGATAAACGCACAGACTTGGATAGAGACCACACCATATAGGCTTAAGTTGAGAAGGTAACCAATGATCTAAGTAGATTTGACGAGGGAAGTGCAACGGTTAAAAGCGGGAATCGAACTTCCCCAGATACGATCTCACCAGAGGACCAGAACTGCAATCAAATCAAGATATGAGGTTCAGATCTTTTAAAACCAGGTGTTAATCACCTCTGCACTACGTTTGGAGGAAGCAGCGACGACATAGTGGGAAACCGAGGTGGTCGAGCATAAGGTTTTCAATGAGAGCCCACAAACTTTATATAGAGACCCCCTTACGTATCTTAATATAATAAGGGCCAACACGTGTATAAGCATCCTTGGACATAGATAGAAGGGATTGTCGGAATTGCGGTGCGAGCTAACCTCTCTGAGACTCATATCAAATGGTACCAGACAGCTTCGCATGAATCATATCACATACTCAATATTTTTGGAGACCTAATGGTACGCCGCAGTTCTGGTCGACCCAAATGAGTATCCCTCAATGGACTTTGAAATGATAGAGAAGACGGTCACGAAGTGTGTGTGGCTTGATTTGGAAAGAGAAGTGTTATTAATCATAAGAGATGACATTCACGGTGAGAAACATACGCATCGTGTCCGGAAAGATAAGGGGAAGAAGGCCCGAGTCAGCGGACCATGTTGGGAAACATAGAATACGATCCCGATGGGTTCGAATTGAACGGTAGCCGGTTGTCCGGAATTTTGCCTTGTGAGCAGTCTGGAGAGCAGATATCCACTTGGGTCTGATAGTAAGTACAGATACAGACTCTAGGACTTACCAGACAGTCTCCAATGCAGACCGCTCCAAAGCCTGTGTTGGGAATTTAACGTTTTTCTGGCAGACCAAGTCGGTCAGACATACTTCTGGGAGTGTTCTGTCCAATTAAGGGCTTTCTACATGTGGGTCCCACGCACTCTAATATAGACTTGCGTTTTCGACCTTCGTAAACGGAGACTTGCATACGAGCGTCCCGATTCATCCGACCAACCTACTTAGTAGTGCGCATGTCTTGAAAGCCAGGTTCCCTGGACCTGTTTCTACGCATGCAGGCTACCATGCGGATTCCCGATTATTCGTGTCCGGATATTTTACGCCATGTGAAGTAGCAGTCAGTAACATTTGATATTGGAACGCGATAGTCTGTAGGGAATTTCTGCAGGGTTTTCTTGAGGAGATGTGGAAGTACGAAAGTGGATCGAATATAAGATGATGTTGAGCTTGAAATCATTCCGAGGCCAAAGCCTCCACCTAACGCCTACGTCAAATTCTCATCATTCATGATACATAGTCATTTGAGCAACAGGAAAACGGCCAAAGGCTAGCCTCACTCGCAAATAATGTCTTCATCACTTCGTTTACTTCTCTCATCCGCACTTTCCGTCACGACCCGCAACAACTGCACACGCGCACTTCCGATGAGGCGAAATCTTTCCTCCACTTCTCCCCCAATAACAGGATCTGCGAATGGCTCCAACGACGAAATAATGTGTTTTCCTGTTTCTTCAATACCACCGAATCCCTTGGGGGAAGGCCGCCACATACACACTGCAGCTGCTCTCGTCATAGGGTTTGTCGTCCGGCAAAGTTATTCTTTTGAACGTTCATTGACGTCTATTTCAGCGACGAAATACTAAACGGAAAGACGCATGACCGGAACTCCCATTTCTTCGCGCAGTATTGCTTTGAGCAGGGGATCGAACTGTGTGTCCCCTCTGCTCCTTCCCTGTCGCAGGGCTTGGCTGACGACGTGCAGGAAGAGGATTGAAGTCATCGCCGACGACGAGCAAGAAATGTACGTGTTAGAGATGGGATATTCTGAGGTCACTTGTGCTGAGCACTGCGCGAACATGTAGCATTGAGGCTAGTAGACGGATGGTGAAGAACTATGATTTCGTGATCACAACTGGGGGTATTGGGCCTACACACGATGGTACGCGTTGAAACGTGTTTTCCATCGCATGCACTTAAATCGCTTGTTCAATCATCAGATATCACATACGGTTCACTGGCCAAATCGTTCGATCAGCCACTCGCACACCACGCAGAAACTCTACGACGGATGGAAGCGCTCAGTCGGAATCGAAGGCTATTCTCAAATGCTAATGAGCAGCAACGTGAGGCCGCGCGACGGATGGCGCTCTTTCCCAGGGATGCAGAGGTTATATTCATAGGCGAAGATATATGGGTTGTGCGTACATCGCCTCTTTGTGGCTGATCATGCTCATTTGTACCATTATTCTAGCCTGTGGTGAGGCTAGGAGGTCGCCTATGCATTTTCCCCGGCATCCCATCTCTCTTCCAACGGATGTTGACTGGCTTAACTCCGTTCCTCCCTCTTCCTCCAAAAAGCCAGCGACCCCTACGAATACAAGTTTTCACGGAGTCAGTCCCTTCTCTTAAGGTGTGAAAGCATTGCTGACCGCAAGGAATGTCAGGCGCCCAGAATCCAATATTGCACCCTACCTTACATCCTTACAGGAGCGCTTCCGGAAGCGCGTCCAGGTTGGGTCATACCCTGTCATCGGTAAAGGCGTCTTCGTGAGCCTGATTGGAAGCGACCCTTGTGGAGAGAAGGACGATGGCCAACCACTGTTCCTTGCAGATATCGCAAGGGAGGTCGAGAAGGAGGTTGACGGCCATGTGGTCAGCGACGAGGAGATCGCAGAAAAGAAAGGAAACATGGCGCAGCAGAAGGCCAATTTCTAGTACCTCGCTTCTCGCGCAGTAGGGTATTTTATTTTCATGGGGCTTGAGAGGCGTTGTTTGAATGACGTCATAACCTGATTTGACGTGGCTTTTAAAGGGTTATTAGAGCTGCCACTCTCATAACTGAATTACTCATGGCACCGCGTTTCATCTTTCATCTTAACAGCCATCATGTCTTCCTTCTCAGCAGAGTTTCCAGAGTCCCTGTCATTGGGCAAAGGAGCCACAATGGTACAACTTTTTGAATCATTCTTCACCCGTTTCAATAAGCTGTTCAACATGACACTGTAGACTTTCCTTCGAAACGGGCCCTACATTGTGTTGAACCACTTCTCTGGTGAACCTGATGCGGACACGCTGTATGTGCCACCCCATTGGCACGAGACGCATGATGAGATCATTCGAGTGGTCAAAGGCAAGATGGAGATCAGACTGGGTTCAAGCACCAGAGAGTACACAGCCGAAGACGGGGACGTTATCATACACAAGGGCGTCGTGCACAGCTTGCGGACGTTGAAAGGCATCGAATGCACCTTCTATGAAAGAACTGACCCAATGGTGAGCCAACTTTCTCCCTCCAGGTCATGCGTGGTCGCTCACCGCTTCTATCAGGACAACCAGAAAGAGATCTTCTTCCGTAATCTCCTTAGTACGGGGCAGGTACCAGGCCTACTTGAAGCAATGGTCACCTTCTATCATGGTGATGCGTATCCTGCCTTAACAGGTCACGTCATGTGGCTAGAGAAACTTGTAAGTAGTTCCAGAATGCGCGAAATGGACCTCAAAGTGATTATCTACCATCCACAGTTCGTGATAGTGATCGGAGGGTACCTTGCACCACTGTTGGGCTACAAAAGACTCTACGAGGATCTGAAGAAGGGAAATTAATACTGATTGTGTTGTGTTTCATGGTTGCATGTCCTCTTGGCTGAAACTTGCTCCATGATTTCAAGTAACTGAAAGGATTGCTCAGTTGAAACTTGAATCACCCAAGTTGTCGATTTTATAAATATTACTATAATATGTTATCGTTCAAGGGACCGCGCTGTAAGATTCAGAGTAAAAGGTACCTACATGGGGAGGGACCCTATTGAAACGTTAAACCATTTGTGCGCCCTGCATCGGCTCTGCAATAGGTTCCCTCAGCTGAGTCACTGATCTACCTGCCGCCTGCCTATGCAAGAAGTAAAAATCATATCCATACAATCCGATTGTAATCAGGGGTGCGAACAGTATTAATGCCTGGATATTCTGCACATCTACCCAGTGCCCCTGGCTCGATGTTGGGTTTGTTGGCCCGAATGGTATGCTCGGTAGGTAGGTGATGGGAGCACACTTAGAGAGAGCACGGCAAGGGGGCAATGGAGAGGGAAATGGAGAGAGTGAAGTCAACTGAGTTCAAGCTCGGCGATATTCGAAACCATTTAAATGGTGCCGCGCCTGGGTTTAATGCAGTCAAAACTGGGTAAATAACCGCTTTGAGAATCTTCCACGTGAAATGGGCCCCACGGATCAGAACTCAAAGGACAGCGAGCAGAATGAGAAGGAAGCAGGACGGCAACCGCGATAACCAGGCCTAGTATGGAGACAGGTATCCCAATGAAAAATACTACGAGGGAAATTGAGATATTCAAGCCGGGGACTATGCTGATTCCACAGAGCATGATGACCAGTTACGCAGGACGTTGAGGTCTCTGAAGTCCATCACGTAATACATCCATAATAACGTCACTGGCTCGCACAGCTGTGCGTTTACAAACTCAGTGTAGTACATGAATCTGGTCGTGCCAGAAGTAGAGGGCCGAATCCTCCCAACAAGATCGTCCACAGGGAATACAGAATGAGGCCCGCTTTGAAGAACGATTGGCGCATCGGAAAGAAAAAAGAGCCCCATTTTCGGTGCATGATTTACTCAAATAAGAGAATCGGGAAACCTGACCAATTGTTGATCTAAGTAAGGCTGGGAAGGAGAGTGTGCTATGGAGCCAGGCCATGGCGCTGGTTTTATTTCGAGGAGGGCGTTAAATATGAGGACTGCATCTATTCCGAGCACAGAGCATTGGAGAGCATTGCAAGGCCATCGTCTTTATTGAAAAGAGCCGGACGCAGGGCTGGAGCTGGGTATTTCAAGGATTTGACTGATGATGGATCGGAAGCAGGATGGATTTCGTGTGATAAGACGGGATCTGTTGCTGCTGGAGTATCTTAGGACGAATCTCTGGGTGTTTAGAGTGTGCATTACTTGCAGGTCGTGGCTCAGTCACCGAATTGAGATGAAATAAGGGAGTGGATAGGGCCGCAAGTTCGCCGTTGCCTACAGAAAGATGATCGTCCAATTCTGAGGCGGTGACCAGCCCTTTCGACGAAATGATCCCAGCCTCATGGTCGAGAAGGTCCGTTGGCACTAGGGGCGAGCTATTATTTGCAGCTCTGGTGGAGACACTGCCACTGGAACTTCTGCTATTTTCGATAGGCC
This sequence comes from Tephrocybe sp. NHM501043, assembly GCA_018855915.1. NCBI lineage: Eukaryota > Fungi > Basidiomycota > Agaricomycetes > Agaricales > Lyophyllaceae > Tephrocybe > Tephrocybe sp. NHM501043. The sequence continues at coordinate 16,973 of JABCKO010023810.1, forward strand.
ACCACGCGAGTAGATCCTTGCCCCGTTTCCTGCAACTGTATAACCACGTCAGCCGTCAACATTGTCGCTTGGGGCCTCTTCTGGGGATCATGTAGATAAACGTGAAGACGGTCAAGCAGGCTTACGCATAAACAGAGAATCCGGCTCCGATTCCTAAAGATATGACCTATGAGGCTCCGGGAAAAGATGAAGGATGCACCAAGATGTATCATCAAGGAAAGAGCTTCGGGGAATTTGGCAAATTTTGGCAGCATTGGTTATAGTGGCCATTTTTCTTGCGCTCAAGAAATTCCAGGCAACTTAATGGATCGAACAACTAGAGATAAACGATCAAGAAACGATCGAAGCAGAGCTCATCTCTCAGAGTTAGACATCAGTTGACTAGGTGCACGACAAGCGATTGGCCAGTGGCATTCACGAAGCTGCGATTGTACCTTATCCGCTTTGCATGCCCTATAGATGTTGGAAAGGCACGAGGAATCCCGACCTATCCGCAGGCAGACGTCCAAACCAGCGTGACTACAGTCTTCTGTATATACTTGTGCGGTTTGCACAGGTTGTAGTACTTCGTTTCAAAAGTCAATCATGATTTGGGTAAGAGTTTGGTAAGAGTGACGCTACTTACCATATTCTGGGACAAGTTGGTCCATTTTCAGCATATCCCGGCTTTCTTGACATCAAGGCAAGTAAGGCCAACCATGGTTCAGAAGCTGTCAGGCGCAAAGGTGATGACTCCCATAGGCTGAGAAATTAGCACAGCCACATTTCCTGAAAAAGCTTCCGTTCATACTACCACGTCCACAACGATTCCTGCGAGCTGCGCTTTCCCACTATCTCAGCGCGGGATGAGCCCAAATGGCACCGCTAATCTACTTCATTGTCGCCTTCGCCCTCCTTTCTGCCTCTCTGGCCGAGATCATATCCTTGAGGACAAATGTAGCAAACAGCCAGGCCCTTGCAGAGCGAGGATTGCCCAAATACTCCTTTATCACACCAACTACGGACGGTGGTGCCAGTACTAGCACGAGCGATTTTGACCTGCTGGATATAGTTCTAGTGGCCTCAGTTGATGGAAAGTTCCATGCGCTCAACAGAACGTCGGGAAACGTATTATGGTCCATGTCCTCCTTTCCTTCCTCGACAAGCATATCCGCGCCATCGAGCCTTGCACCTCTCGTTCGCACCACACATGTCGATTACGACCCAGAAATGACGGATGAATCGACGCCGCAAGAGCTGTATGTTATTGAACCGCAGTCGGGCGACATATATGTCATGGCTACTCCAACGAGCCCTCTCCAGCGCTTCCCCTTCTCCATGTCTGAACTCGTCGATTTGTCACCATTCAGCCTTCCTGGATCCGATGACCGTGTTTTTATTGGGAAGAAGGAGACCTCATTGCTTTTGATAGAGCTAGAGACTGGCAAAATCAAGGCCACGTTGAATTCGGAGTGTGCGTGGGAGCATTCAGATGACGAGCAAAATGGAGAACTAGATCTGGATGAGCTGGAAGATAACAGACCTCCAATTTCAACGCCTACAGAGGTTTACATTGGCAGGACCGGTGAGTATCAGCTAACTCGAGGAGGAATGATGCTGATGTTCGGGAAGACTACCACGTCTCTATCAGAGATTCTCGCCGACATTCTGGGGCGAAATTACCTGCACAGAACCTGTCATTCTCCGTTTATGGACCAAACAACAAGGACAATCACCTACAATCGACATACAGGCGCACACTGGACGATGCCTACGTTCAAAGTTTACCGAGTGGCGAAATCATTGCATTTAGAGCAAGACAGAAGGATGATCAACATGGAACGAGAAACTCTCTCCCATTATGGGCGTCTACATTTAACACGCCTGTGTCAGTATTCTAGCTCCATTTCCCGTATGTTTTTCTGACAGCGCCTATTCAGAGTCGCCATTTTCGACGTCCTTCGCAAGAGCGGCTCTTATGCTCGGAACAATGCCTTCGTTCTACTCCAACCCCGACCCCTCCTTCAGGATGTCCTTCCAGACTTAACAGCAGAAACCCTACTTCCCAACCGTGAAGCCGCGTATATCGGGATGGTTAAGGAAACAGGGAGCTTGTTCGCCATGAGCCCCAGCCGCTTCCCTCTCGTCGCATTTGGCGGCCCTGAACGCTCTCCCACTGGGCGACTCATTGATGCACCCGAGACTGCAGAAGACGGCGATTTCCCACTGGAGGTCGATGCTATTACTCGAGCACGGAAATACAAGGAGCAGAGGGAAGCTTGGGAACGTGATTGGTGCAGTGGGGATGCAATGTACACTGACCGCCGGTGTCTTGTGGGTATACGTCCATTGGAGGAGGGAGATGGCCACGAAGGAAGACTTAAGAGACTTCTCGATGGGCCCAGTGATGGACGTTTCCCCCTCCCCTTGGCGGGTGGTGCGCAGCTATTGGAAACTGCCAACAACGAGTCTACTGTGGGACTTCCCGAAATGGGCACTGGCTCTCCAGTGTCGACGATTGAAGGCTCCACGAAAGCCGGGTGGGCTCAAGGCAAATGGTTAGAGATGGCTGTGGTTACCTTCGTTCTTGGCGCCGTATCATTCTGGTTAGGCCTCAAGCGATTCCGCTCTCCCAAGCTGAAGACCAATGGAAGTGTTATTGTCGATGACGGTGCCAAATCCGCCGTTGACCAATCTAACACCGATGTTACGATAATAGACTCAGGGTCGTCCTCATATACAATCTCCGATGCTGTCCAAGAATCTTCGAGCCCTCTGGATGGGTCGTCTCTCGAGCTGGCCGAACCCGTTATCTCCCCGACCGAGACAGAAAAACCGACCCCGATCACTAACGGCTCCTCAGGATCTGTTGATAATACCGGTGATGATAGTGATCGAGAAGGCGATAATAATGAGGATGTATCTACAACACCTGGGAAACGGAAAAATAGGAGAGGCAAGCGAGGAAAGAAGAAAAAGGTGGGCATCACGGTGCCTGAGGTGGACGACGGAGAGGAGGAGAAGACCCCCCTGAATGGAAGCGCCAATTCCGCTGGCAAAGAACCGGGGTCGCCACCCTTCACCTCACTTATCATTAACTCACCGAAGCCCCTGCCCGTAGCCCCTTCGTTGGTTGTTTCGGAGACAATCTTAGGTAATTGCTCATATATTTTGCCGGAAAGGTTGACCTGATCAACGACGATCCTCCAGGCTTTGGATCACACGGGACTGTAGTATTCCAGGGTTCGCTACAAGGTCGTGCTGTTGCTGTCAAGCGGCTGCTCCAGGATTTCGTGACCCTCGCGTCGCGGGAAGTCAGCATTTTGCAGCAAAGCGACGACCACCCCAATGTCATCCGATACTACTATCAGGAAGCTCACGCCAACTTCCTTTACATCGCTCTTGAGCTATGCCCGGCTTCTCTTGCAGATATCGTCGAGAACCCCGATAGGGACCAGTGGCGAGAAATTGCCATTGCATTCGAACCTAAAAAGGCGCTGAAGGAGATTACAAGCGGACTGCGGCACCTTCACGCCCTGAAGCTTGTGCATCGTGACATAAAGCCTCAAAACATCCTTGTCTCTGGTGCCAAGCCCGGACCTAGCGGTAAGAACGCCTATCGAATGCTGATATCTGACTTTGGGCTGTGCAAGAAACTCGATGTGGATCAGACGAGCTTCCTGCCGACTGCCCATGGGTCGATGGCTGCTGGCACGGTCGGGTGGCGGGCGCCCGAGATTCTCCGTGACGAAGTGAAGCTGGATGATATATCTGATGATCATTCCATGTCGTCGCGCGGTAGCACAGGCACTGCGACGGGGGCGCCGAGCACAGCTAGAACGACACGGCTGACGAAGTCGGTGGACATCTTCGCATTGGGGTGCTTGTTCTATTATACGCTAACGAACGGGAGCCATCCCTACGGGGACCGATTCGAGAGGGAGGTCAGCATCTTGAGAGATGAGAAAAACTTAAATGCGCTACAGAGGTTTGGAGAGGAAGGGGCAGAGGCAGCGGATTTAATCACACACATGCTCGATCCAGTGGCTTATGAACGGTATGCTTCTCTTATTGTCTTGATATGTGAGGCTCTTTGTCTAATCTATCGCATAAACAGACCTGATACGACGACAATTTTACTACATCCTTTCTTCTGGGATCCCGCAAGGCGACTCCACTTCCTCCAAGATGCGTCCGACCGGTTCGAGATCATGTGCAGGGAACCACGAGATCCAAATCTGCTTGTCCTGGAAAAGGACGCACTGGCAATTGTCGGCCACGACTGGCATTCGCGCTTGGATAAAATTTTCATAGACAATCTTGGGAAGTTCAGGAAGTATGATGGACGTTCCGTTCAGGATCTCTTGAGGGCTTTGCGCAACAAGGTCAGACAGATGCTTCTTTTCACTGTGATTATTTGCTCACTTTCGTGGCTTGGCTCTAGAAACATCACTACCAGGACCTGCCTGACAATGTTAAAAGACATCTAGGTCCCATGCCAGAGGGATTTTTGTCTTACTTCACTCGTCGCTTCCCTCGACTCTTCCTCCACGTTCACTCTGTGGTGGGAAGTACTATACTACGGACAGAATCTATGTTTAGAGCGTATTTCGAGTTGTCTGAGTAATGGGGTGAGGTCACTTCCTCTCTTGTACATGTAATTTTCTTGCTATTTTCTGATATGCTACTCTCACGGTCCTTTGCATACAACTCGCATTATTTATACCTCACAATCTGTATCGTGTACTGCATACTATCTTCTACCTTCTCTTCCTATGCAAATTTCGGTCCTCAGATAAACCTGTGTACATAGGCTTTATTTCCCTAGTCTTCTGCTACATACTTCGTGGAGCTCAAAGTGTGCTGCATCACAGCCATTGTGGCGCGTTATGAAGGAGGCAGTCCCTAACTCCAGATGTTGCTACAGCGTCGAAATGATACGTCACTTCGGTGGTGCATCGAGTATTATATGATAGGCTA
>JABCKO010023810.1:22064-46097 GCA_018855915.1 Tephrocybe sp. NHM501043
ACACACACATATATATATTCTTACAACAATCTCTTATACTCTATACCTTCGTCTGAGGTTGGATTGTCGTCCACAGTGAGGTTTACAAGGCCTGCCAACGACATATTACTCGCATCATCCATCCCAATGTTAAAATCGGTCGGCAACTGGCTATTCAATAGTATTCTTAGTGAATTCTCATTAATTTCAAGGTACCTAAGGTGTTCGATATCTCATGTAAGATTCGATTCGATCCAAGTTGAGGTCAAAATCGGCATGGATGAGGAGTTTCCACATCCACATTCACGGCAGTAGCAGCAGCAGTAAGAGAGCGAAGACTGCATCATAAATCGCTACAGATACTGAGTCCACTGTATATAAGAGTACCAGTCCGATATCCACTGATTGATGATGTACGTGAAAGAAGGTGCAGATACAAACTGTAGACTGATCAATCGCTGAGAGTATACTTCGAGATGTGTTTTCTAAATGTTACTTAAGCACCGCATTGATCCAAAGGTCGTTCAAAGCCTGAAGGTTGGCGTAAGGGTGCAGAAAGCAGCAGTTGCACTATGATATTGACCACAATGATTGTGGCACCATATTTTCGCTTTTGGTCTTGAATTATGTGGCGCGATGCAGGTGGGCCGTTTGGGTTAAGATTATTAATAAAGATGTAGGTTAGTATCATCAGGGCATGATACAACGAAACCATCTTTACATTACTATGCAAATTTTCTGGTCTGGATCAAATCCAAGCTCCTCAAGCTCCTCTCTCGCAGCTTCCTTCCGATTCTGTAGCATCTTCTCATGTGATTCAATCGGAAACCAATCTTGAATGAAATTGAGTACTGCCCAATCGACATTCGCTGCATTCAAATACATCTAAATGAGCTACGACACAAGAAAAATTACTAGAAATAGACTTACATCGGTCAGCCCTCAGCACACATGGCGCTCGGCATATAGGACAATTTCTGCTCCTCCTCTTTTGCATCTTGACAAGACACCTCACGCAGAACAAGTGGCCACACGCCAGTCGGATTGGCTTGAATGCAATGGACGTACAGATGAAGCACGTGTAATCGACAATGTGTGGGATGATGGGGAGAAGGGTTTCCCGGATCGCTTGTACAAACACTCGAGAAAGCATGGTAAGGCTTCGATGCGAATCCACCACTGTTTGAGACCCGAGGTCATCCACACTGAAGAGAGGCAGCGACGTAAGCTTGGTGTGCTTTTCTAAGATCTTTCGTATTGCCTGAGTGTTGGCCAGTTGCAACTGATTGTTGATTATTGAGATTGGTTCTCAGGCAGTATAAATATTTTAGAACGGACCTTCTTGATGTTGACAATGTACATGTTAATTTCCAAGAACTTATCGAGCGCCGCATTACTCGATTTGGCCTTCGATTTCCTGCTGAATCCTCTCGAGGAAACGCGGTCCGCGAACAGTTTCAACCTTCTCTCGCTCTCCTCCACCGATCTTTCCTCGCGATGTATTTCATCCACGCTCTCAAACACCTCAGCCTCAACGTACACTTGAAAAATCTCGCGCCACGAGTAGAGATCACTCTGCTTGATCATAGTTGACCAAGTCAACATCGAGCTCCGGGACAGAACAGAAACATAAGGAACCTTGATTTTAGTAGTGTTTGACATCTTCCAATGCTTTATTGATACAGCCGAATGCGGGCGGAAACCGGAGCCACTTGACGAGGCAGGTCGAGCACAATCGCTAATGGCATGGGCAAGGGTTGTCAGAGTGGTGACTACGTCTGTCTGAGCGGTGGCAAGTTGCGCTGCTATCTCATTGATAGAAGTGCAGAGCGTCTGGAGGAAAATCAGGTCGGAGGGCAGAGGGATGACAAGGTCATGACTTGGTGAATAGCTTCAGTTATCAATTCAAAGGGTATAGATTCGGATGATGTACTCACTCCCCCAAGAGTTCGAAAGTCTGGTCCCGTCTATCAGACGGCTGAAAGTCCCGCTGATCCATCGCCGGCTGTAAAGCATAAAGCAAGCTGAGTTTTTCTCGCAAATTCTCAGCCAAGCCATGACTTCGCTCATGTACATCTCTAGCCTCCATGATCATAGGCAAATTAGCGCAGTTATCATTTGTACCGATCATGATATATGGCTTGCATGCAATTTGTCGAGTATTATTGAGACAAGACAAATTAACCCGGAGATGTAAGCGTGGATTAAGGTTTCCCAGGTCGTCTGCAATTTCGTATCTCGCCTTCGACACTGATAGGAAGTGCCTTGTTGTTCTAAACTTCATCTCTTCAATAACACGAGATTCCGTTCGACCTTCAAGGAGTTCGTGAAGGAGAGCAGGGCTTAGACCCAGTGATGAGAGTTCGAGGACAACTTTATGGATGAGCCTCTTAAGCTAAATAAACCTCAGTACGAGTAAAAACAGTCCGCAAAGATAATGGAAAGGTATATATCACCTGCAGGTATTGGATCGCACCCCCTCGAACTTGCTCTTCGGAAAGGCCTCGCAGTAGTTGAGTATACGTTTTCGAAAAATGCATGGAAGCTCATACGGTGGGGGAGGAAGAAACTTGGTCCAGGGAGTATCGCATGTGAGAGCGTCAGGGCAGTGTTGTTATACAAGACCGTTTTCGAAGCTGATCTCCAGCTATCTCCAGTCAAGTCACAAGAGTATAGACCAGTCTACCTGTGTACCAGTATCATGGTAAGTGTGTGATAAAATGAATTTACTTAGAACCAATCTTTGAGGTTCGACTCGGAATTGTCCGAATGGATCAGTCGGCTCGATGAAGAATGCAACTTTCGAGCCTTGGCCATATTACCTCCCATCTTGCTCTCATCCCAGAATATCGACTGAGAATCATCTGGCCTCCCTGTGTGACTTGTCTCCTGTTTTTATTCTGTACTAGCAGTTACCCGTGAGTGATAAACATACCACTGAGAATCAACATATTTGCTGGAGCTTCAGGCACTCCTCCGGCTTTCAGCTTTCAAGCACAGCTTACTTCTGACATGAAGAAATAATATATGTACAAATATTTGTGGTGGTGGTGGCAGCCACTCATTTGTTGATACGTCTCTTGGCTTGTTTGGGTGCTTGTGCCTGGACATTCATCAGAAGTTCCCGGTCACACCCATCCGGGAAATCACAATGTGTAGTTAATATTAATCAATTCTGAATATAGAATTGGGAAGTTAGTTAATAGTCGGACCAGCCTCTACGGCCGGGAAAGATAGTACAGAAAGACAAAAAGCCTAGCGGTTTACAAAGGGATATATATCGAACATATAACCCAAGCACATAAAGTTATCAAAGCACTTTGGTTTTTAAGATCAGAAGAAATGGACTGCCACTTTCCTTTAGCATTGCTACTAACGCATCGTTTCACCGCGGAATTGCCTAATATCGGAATCCTTATTGTTCGTCGTTTATTGTCATTGAGCTTGGGGGCGGCTCATGCCAGTGCCCTCGACTTCTAACTTCAACTTCTCATTGTCTTTGGCAAAGTTTTCTTCTCACGCAGTTTGTTGTTCACGTCTTTTGTTCTCGGTTGATCTCTGGAAGCTCTTAACCTCGCTCAAGCATGATACGAACGGACAGGCCTCTCCATCTTCCCATTCCCTCCCCCTCCTGATACTTCAATATTCCGTGATTTTGCAGGCAACTTTCGTCGAAGCTCAGCACTCAAACGTCTAGACACAGGATGAGTTCTTTGCCTGGTTGCAGAATCCCAATGCAAGAACCTCCTACTGGCTATGGAAAAGGTCTCGATATCCGAGTGTATCAGAGCCCGGCGGTGAGTTTGCTCAATTCGATCCCTTCTCTCGAAATTAACTTCATAACAACTGCATTAGACCACTGGGACCAAGTCGAACCGCCTCAACGAGCTCTGGAAGTTCAATAGTATGCGGCTTGCATGCATCCTCCCATCTGAGGTCTTACAACGAATCTTCATCGCCTGTGCACAAACATCATTTAGAATACCAAGATGGAGTTGGGTTGACCTTAGCCATGTCTGCTCCACCTGGCGCCAGGCTGCGTTAGATTGCCTTGAACTTTGGAGTCATATCGACTTCTCTCATCCAAAACGGACAACTCTCTCACTTCAGCGATCAAATACGATGCCAATCTCTCTGCGAGCCAGAGTTAATTCTGATAATCAGCAGTCGGTGTATCGTACACTACATCATGCGCCCATGATTCGCCACATCCACATCATCTCCTCCATTTATGACATTGGCCCCTTGATGGGAGCCCTCAAAAACCCTAATTCCTGCTTAGAGTCACTTATTGTTGATGTCTTACGGCCCGACAACACTGACAATCGTAACTTGCGTTACTCGAAACGATCTGCACCACCACCTGGCCCTCGTCTCCTCTCTATGCTTTATCTAGAATTGCACAGAGCCCCACTGAGCTTGGTTTCGCATCGATTCACGAACTTGCGTCATTTGTCTCTTCATCACCTCCCATTCTCCGAACGACCGTCACGCCAGGACTTCCTTACTCTCCTTGAACGATTTGTCATGCTCGAACACCTCACTCTTGACCACGCATTTCCCAAGAACATGACTGCTGGTAGTTGCAATCCCACACGCATCGCACACCTTCCCAATCTACTCTCGATATCACTAACCGGCTCTGTTCTTGAGCTGACGCACATATTGGAGTGTTTATCTTTACAGCCCACTGGCCGTATCCACTGTCACATCGACAAAACTGACGACTTCAAGACCAACTTCTGGCGGTTTGCGAAGGTCGTTGGGTCTCAGTTCCACGCGACTGCCGTAGGAATGCCACTCGACACTCTTGCCGTCGAGACGCGCGAGGAATCCATACGTTTTTCAGATGTGAATGTCTTAAATCCTGATTTTCGGCAGGCTCTCCGTATACGGGCGTTCGGAGTTACGGAGTTTCCGGAGCCACTCCTAGATCTCGTCATTGGGCCAGACACAAACACCGCTCATGACGAGGTCATCATATCGGCCCTTGCATCTGTTTGGGATGCGCTGCCACTGATGAACATATACACTCTCGTTCTTCATAATCTCGACATCGTTACTCAGAAATCGTGGCCCCGACTCCTTTACTCTCTTCGTGTGCTTAGAGTCATCGAAATAATTGGGCACTCCCCTAATGGCTTGCTTTGGGCCCTCTTCATGAATGCACGATCGCACTCTCATCTCGAACACGACGATATGAGTACGATGCTCCTTCCCACATTAGAGGATATCTATCTCCACAATGTCGACTGTTTCGGCGGAGGGTTTATGACATCTCCTTTGGGCCCCTTCAATTCACATCATGACCTTGACGACTCACGCTGTTTGGAGGTCGCCGGTGCCTACCTCGAAGACCGCCAACGCTGTAGTCTACCATTACGTTCCTTCTCTATGTCCCATTGCACCAATGTTCCAGTGAAACTCCTGACCGATATACGAGGACGCGTGTCGCATCTTTTGTGGGACCATCGTGGGCGGTATAAAGAGGGATCGTTGAAGTTGGATACAGAACGGTCGGCGGTCTACCGAAGCCTCTGGTCATTTCACCCCCCTCCGCAACGACATTATCATCGTTTGCAAACTCTAATGGAGTTTGATTGAATTCTTCTTCTCCCTCGCTAGTTCGAGCTTTTTCGTTCGTATTATTATGTTATCGATTTCATAATGTGAGCGGGATGGGCGGACTTTCTTCTCCATATTGTGTCATACATTTGAAGTTGCAAGATGATAAATATAGAACTAGAACTACCCCTGGAGCTGAAGATCGGAGATGAAGGCCCTGAAGCTGACTACTCTCTACACAAAGGTACGTTTGAGAACTGACTGACCCCATCGGAGTTATGAGCGGGGCCACATCATATCCATCCAACCAGATTCTATTTGCCTTTTCGACGAAATCGACAAGCACGCATGACCAAACACAACATTCGACAGAAAGACAGACAGGCCTATCCCATTGGGCGAATCAATCTGCCAACTAACGAAATACCACATAAGGGCGTCATAAGGCCTGAAGCGTCATGGTCATCTCGTTTTCCAAAATCATGGCTTGGCGTTTTTTGAAGTAACTTTAAATGTCTGCATCATGGAAATCTATCAGAACATTTCTAATGACCTTTGGGTATATTTGGTTATAACAGCCTAGAAGGCTACGTATGATGCCTTTATTTTGCAATGAGCGTTGGCGCTTCCGAAAGTGACAAACATGGGCGGAGTTGAATGAAGGAGAGATAAGATCAAGATCGCTTGTTAACAAGCGATCAGTGATCGGCCACATCCAAAGTAAAATTAGTCGACTGAGGTTGGAATTGCCACTCATGCCAGAAATCTCTGCGGGTGCTCAGGTTTTTGATCTCGCGTTCCACCCTACCCACTCAACAGTATACACTGGTCTACTTACTGGCCATGTAAAGGCTTTTGCGTACGATGAACAGGGCCAAACTCAGCGCACCTTTTCTGTGCGGCCTTCAAAACGCTCCTGTAGGGCTCTATGTCTCGACCAGGATGGTTCACACCTCTTTGCAGTGGGGAAATCCAAGTCCTTGAAGTGTGTTCCGTGTTGCTATCAATGGAAGACTTCTATCTGATCGCACCTTTGTAGCATCATCGACACTGTCACGGAAGGCGTCGAGATTCGAACAGGAGCACATGAGTAAGCACTTCAGCATCGCAACAACGACATTTTTGGACATATCAAGCGCTCTAAAGCTCAGCAATAAACCGCATCAAGTACCTCATGCCGTCATTGCTCTCTACTGGCGACGATGACGGCGTGATTAAGGTACGCCGCAGCTTGACGGCAGGATCCTGACAGTAATTTTTTTTTGCTAGCTATGGGACCCTCGTCAAAAGGAATGTACGCGCAAATACACACATCACTTTGATTACATCACAGATTTCTTGTGGCTGGAGGATAAAAAGCAATTGGTTGCCACCAGGTATCGTTTTTTTCCACGTCAAACCCCATATCTCACAACTGGGGTAAATATATCCGCTCTTCATTCTAAAACCCTTTACAGTGGGGATGGAAGTTTATCGGTGATAGACGTTCGCTCAAAAAAGACAGAACCTTTTGCGCACTCAGAGGATCAAGAGGACGAGCTCCTCTCCATCGTCGCCATCAAAGGGTTCGTGGGTTCATTTTTTCAAACCGTCGTCGTTGCCCTGCTTCCATTGCCATGATCTTGTGAGAATGTCGCATGACATCAGATGGTGTTTCCTTTCACGAGTCAGCAAACAACATCATTCCCCTAACTCCAGGGAGTCTGCAGACGTCGCTTCTTGACTTCGTAGGCTGATTTGTAAACTTCGTACCTAGCGCGACAAAAGTGGTGGTGGGGACACAAATTGGGATCCTGTCTATCTTCAACCGCAGCGCTGGCTGGGGTGACTGTGTTGACCGAGTACCTGGGTATGTCTTCGAAATTGATTCTTGTGCTGGTTCTCATCGCGGGCAAATTACCATAGACACCCGCATTCTATTGATGCCCTATGTAACTTACCCCCGGATCTTGCTGGTGTAGATACCGCGAGCACAATCCTGACAGGCTCGTCGGATGGATTCGTCCGCGCCGTTCAAATTTTGCCTACAAAATTGCTTGGTGTTGTCGCGGACCATGGTGATTGGCCAGTGGAGAGAATTTCCATCGGCGGTGGGGCGGGTCAGCTAACCCTTGACTCATCTGAAGCGGGTAAGAACGGAAACAATGTAGGCAATAAGGCCGACATCGATAGCGACGGAGAAGCTGTGGATCGCGGCCGGACAAGGTGGTGGGTTGGGAGTGTAGGTCACGAGGAGTCGGTTCGGTTAACAGACTTGGAGGGCTTCTTCCACGAGGCAAACAGAAAGGGAGCGGATGACCCTGAAGAAAGCCTGGGTGCCAGCGGGGAACAAGGAGAAGTCGAAGACGTTGAAGAGAACGACGACAACGATAGTGAGGCAGAGCCTGAAGCAGAACCTCAAGAAAAGCCAGATTCAGAAGAGGACTCGGATGAAGATGACGTCCCACAAGTCAAGAAACGTAAACGCAAACCGGAGAAAAATCCTCTGGTGGTGAACAAGAAGGGGAAAAATACCGTGGATGTCTCTGAGCCGACTTTTTTCGATGGCCTTTAGACTTTAGGCTGGGCGTATTCAATACATAAACATGACTTGATGCAAATATTCATCGTCTGAAAGCTAGACAGTCTCTTTGCAACAGAGCGTGCTCAACATCCCTCGGTGAAGTCAAAGTCAGAGGCCGCATTCTTCCTATTCTTGTGGCCCTGGCATCACTTCACCAGCAAATGGATATAAATAGTAGGGCAGTTATATTACCTGGAATTTAAATCATTAAAGAAAAATAACGTCTGGCAACAGAGTTTGGCCACATGGACATAGATCCTGTAGTTGGAACTGATTGAACAAGAAGTACAACCGACGGGGCACCATGTGTACTTATCAGTTCCATCAACGTGTGTGTCTATGTGGAAACAGGGACTCTACAGGGCGCCGGACGGGGCCAGAGTAAAACAAGAGTAAAAGCGAAAATATGAACTTCTTCGACGCCGAACACGTATCTATATGTATGCACCACCTATGCTCGCTTGTTAATCTCGCACTGAACTTAATGCATGACCTTGAGATGTACCAAAAGATTAAGATCGTTTCCAGGTGAGATTGCCAGAGAGCTCAACAAACTAATAGAGCGCAGCATTTGTTCCACTTTCAACAAGCTCCGGAGAAAACCATATAATACGAAACGGCTGAGTATTACCAGGTACTACGCCTTCTGGAGAGCACGATCCAAAAAATATTTGGCTTTCTACCCACTGGACGTCAAATGAATGGAGTAATGACCCGTCAGAATTTGCAATCGAATATTGCGCTCTCGAGCTTGAAGTCCAAATCACAATATTTTGTCTACGAGAACAAAGGATGGTGCCGTCAAAACTGTGGGATGAATCAAGACTACATTAAAAATTTGAGATTTTCTATGTGGCCAGCACTGAAGCTCACCTACATTAACGTTTTAGCGACAAGGTTGAGACTCGACGCGTCAAAGACGCGTTGATGGTAAGTTTAAACCAGCAGGGGTCATGTGACTGGACGGATCATGCTGCTTTCGAGTCCTAACTTGGCAGGGTGCTTGGAAAGGAATGGAGCTTGGGCGTGTTTCTTTCCTGCCCTTCCAGTTTTGCAGAACAACCAACAGCAACAATGTTTCTCGTAAACCGCGGAATTTCCAGGGCAGGATTGAGTTACCCGACGCGTAGGCTGTCTACCCGGGCTTCCACTATTCTGAACTCCTTGGACATTCCAACGACCGAGGAGATAGCAGGGGTTTATGACGGACAATGGAGAGGGTCTGGGGATATAATTTCCTCACTTTGTCCAACAACTGGAGAAATTCTCGCCCGTGTGCGAAGTGCCTCTCCTCAGGAGCTTCATGATGCTATTGCGCGTACTCGAGACGCGTACATTTACTTTAGACGTGCGTTGCATCGCTTTTTCTCCCTCCGCATTTTTGCCTATATGCCTCTTCAGATGTTCCAGCTCCTCGTAGAGGGGAGATACTCCGACAGATAAGAGTTGCTCTCTCAACCAAAGTGAGATGCCCAAGCTCCAGTGATTCGGTATGATTATGCTAAATATTAGCCTTCAGCGAGACGAGCTTGGTGCACTGGTATCTCTGGAGATGGGAAAGATTAAGACTGAAGGAGTGGGGGAAGTCCAAGAGTTTATTGATATCGTGAGTTGTAATTCACTTTCATCAAAGGATATAGAATTGACAGCCATGAAACGACAAGTGTGACTATGGCGTAGGGCTTTCAAGAATGATGAATGGCAACGTCGTCGCATCAGAGCGCCCGGGTCACTCCATCTTAGAAGGTCCTTATCCTTGTGCTTCACTCGATTATTATTAACGTGTCATCATCTTACCTAGTTCCGAATCCTCTGGGGGTCGTAGCTGTTTTATCTGCGTTCAACTTCCCTGTGGCAGTGTATGGCTGGTGAGCGTGTTTCCTTTTTATCATAAAGCGACGAGTTCTGATGGAAATATCATTAGGAATTTGGCATTGTCTCTAGCAGCCGGAAATGCTACCATTTGGAAGCCATCTCCGAGCACTCCTTTGTGTTCCATCGCAGTTACAAAGATAGTGGCGCGCGTCCTCGAGGAGAACGGTATTCCAGGCGCTGTCGCAGGACTTGTCACTGGTGGTAAAGAACCAGGTGTTGCTCTTGCGGAGAGTCGCGATATTGAATTGGGTATGGATTCTGAGATTCTTTGATCAGCGCTGAAACTAACAACGCAAAGTATCATTTACTGGGAGTGAACATATCGGTCGGATCGTTGGCAAGACAGTCATGTCGAGGTTTGGGAAAACAATTCTTGAATTGGGCGGTAACAACGGTATGTCTTCATTGATTCACAGCCTTTTCCACACATACATACCATCATGTTTCCTATCAGCTTCGATTGTGATGGCCGATGCCGACCTCTCTCTTGCGGTCCCTTCGGTCTTCTTTGGTGCTGTGGGTACTGCTGGCCAGCGTTGCACGTCGACCAGGAGGCTCTATCTTCAACGTTCCATCGCATCGGAGTTTCTCGAACGCCTCCAGAAATTATATTCTACGATCAAGCCTGCTGATCCGCTCGTGGAAAGCACCCTCCTGGGCCCTTTACATTCGTCGACGGCGCTCAATACCTATAACAATGCCATCAACCACTTACGTTCGATCAGCGCAGACATATTGACTGGTGGAAACAGGTACACAGAAGCACCTCTTGATGCTGGAAACTTTGTTGAACCAACAATCGCCATTCCCAAATCTACTGATCCCAAGGATCAAATCTGGTCAACAGAAATATTCGCCCCGATCTTGAACGCTGCCGTATTCGATGATCTGGAGGAAGCCATTGCCTGGAATAACGCTGTGCCCCAGGTGAGGAGCCTGTTGTATCTGCTGACTCTGTCGTGTTGATTGGCCTGTCAGGGTTTATCAAGCAGTCTTTGGACTCGGGATATCCGGAGTCTAGGGAAGTGGATCGGGCCCGGCGGATCAGACACGGGCATAGTCAATGCAAGCCATTATCCCTGATCATCGCTCATTTGTCGGAGCACTCATGGGTATCCTCCGTAGGTTAATGTGGGCACTAGTGGTGCTGAAATCGGAGCTGCCTTTGGTGGGAATAAGGTTCGTCATCCACCTTGTCCATGTGGCGTGATGCGGTCTAACAGCGTTTGACTCGGCTAGAGCACAGGCTGGTAAGTCACAGGTGGCTCTATCATTATAGATGTACCCACTTGCGATATTCGTCTACCTAGGGGCCGCGAATCCGGTGGTGACGCATGGAAACAATATGTGCGCTGGAGTGCTTGCACCAGTAAGTACACCGTATTCTACGCGTTCCAAGATAACTGATCTGGGTGTAGTCAATTTCTCGGACAGCGCACCATTGGCGCAGGGTGTGAACTTTACAGCATAAATTTGAAATGATTTTTGTGTATTTCTTTATGTACGAATGTCGCCACAAATCCGGTGGTTATGTCTTTGGGTAAATAAGGCATTATTGATGCGCTGCTCTCACATAACCCACCCTGCAAGCCTCAACCCTAATGGAATATAAAAGTATCGGGCTTGTCATCGTCGTGAGAACGTATGGAGACCCACCTAATGTCTCCATTAGGGCTGTAACCAGGGCCCTCTTTTGAGACCAAACATGTGGATTGCCTGGATGTCGAACACTCGATTGATCTTGTTTCCCATCAGCACCCATTCTGTTTTGTAAATGGTTCCGAAGCAGGCCTATGTATTTATTGGGACCCTCGAACATAGTTGAAAGACCGTACCCCCAGGTTCTCGTCTCTTAAGCTTCCTGCCCTTGACTCCTTCACTTTGGAACAAGTGCTTATCTATACCGTACATCTCTACATGGCAACACCAGACGATCTTCCTTGGCCAGAACTTGGAAACGTTTCTCGAGGTGCAACTCGTGGCAATCAAGGACAGAAAGGCGTCCTAGGGCCTCCAGATCGTGACGGCCGTTGCATTCTTCAACTCCGTGTCCAGCCAGGGGTGCTTGCTGTGCGACTTAACCGCCAGGCTAGCGACTGGTATCGGAGTCTCGACAATGAAGTCAATCGCGCGCTCAAGTTGACAAAGACATACTGGCGCAAAGCTCGCAGACGTCAGGATTATGACGCCCGTGCTGACCAAGACCATATGGAGTTGCACGAATGGTTACAACAATTAAAAGACAAGACGATGTCGCATCTGGAGCTTCTTATGCAAAAAGGTGACATTCAAGGACCACCGTATGTGATGCCGGACGACATCGAGCTGTCCTTCCTCCGGAAGTTCATTGAACGTCAGGCCGCCGGTATACCTCATAATCCGCGTCTACGAAACTCGTCGGGAGATCATACCTACCCTCCTCGAGATCACTCCATAGGTGATTCAATTACTCCTGAACCCTCAGACTCTGGCTTTGTCGATCAGAATCAGCGTTCCATGCATGGTAATTGCCGAGTACTCCTTGTCTTATAACCTATTTCTCATTACTTTCTTAGATCGTTTTTCTGATGGCTCAAGTCAGCGGAATTCGCAATCTCCTCCGATGCGGACTGATGAATCTTTATCTCATGAAGCAAGCTCATCTGGTATGGTCTATTCTTGCGATTTCAAGCAGACTCATTTAATACCCTCAGAAACAGGTCTCCAAGCGGCTCGAAATGCTCTTTCACGTGCACAGAAAGACACGCAAGATGCATTTATGAGATACACGGCGTGTCTTGACGTCGAGCGTCAAGCTCGACATGCTGTCACATCTGCGGAGAAAAGACGAGACGACATCAGTAAGCCTCAAACAATCATGATGCCTAGTTGCGTTCTCATCGCCCCCTCAATGATTAGTGGGAGTTCTTCTTTCCCAAAATCAGCCATCTCTTGGTGCGCCCAAACTGTTTCGTCTGTAACCAAGGTACAATCACTGATAGGATGATGCAGAGACGCGATCACGGAACTCTTCTTTCTCAGTAGAAGAACGACGAAGTCCGCCAAGATATCATACAGAGGTAAGTGGTTATAGGGATAAATCTGATAGCACATACAAATTTTTTCAAGGATATCCGTAATCCCAACGATGCCTTCAATCATCCCCGTATTAGTGCCAAACTTGAATGGAACAACGAAGTTCAAAATGTGTACGCAACTGAGCACGCAACTCAACTTGAAGTATGTTATTCGTCTCCTTGCACCTGCGCATCTGATTATAACTACAGGACCACACCCGCCCTCGAAAGCATCTACGGACGTGGGAACAAAGTGACCAATTGAATGGTATGGGTTTTTACTTGCCTTTTTTCACTGTCACATCTTAATGAGCGCTATCAGACAGCCAATATATATGCGAGGTTCGAACATCTAGCCTAGTCTCTCGTCCTAGGATGACATTGACAATAAATTGACTGTAGGATATGTCTGGACTTCCTCCCAGAAAACGTGTACATCACCTCATGCCAGGGTTCGAAGTCTTGAGCAACGCCGCACTCCATGCATCTAGCCTTGGAATCCAGCAATGATCGTTTGTGTCGCCTGTCATCTTCACCCTTCGCCTCATGAACATCATGATCTCCTCTTACTACACTTGCTATCTATTTTTATTCTATTGCATTCTCGTGGACATCGGGTTGTATGACTTACGTCCTTTTCGCTGTATTACCACAGATAAACACCGCATATACTAGAGTTCCTCATCCACGCTTGAATATGTAACAACACTTTCCATATCTGTATGAATATGCCACTCCAACATGATCTCAAATTATGTATGCGTTGGATTACTCTTGATGTTACTAAAAATCTCAATTCAATTTCTGACAATATACTGGGATACTTAAGACGCCTGAAAGTAAATGCTATAACCAAGCCATTCATAAACTTATCCATCTCTTTGCCGATTATCCATCCTGTCAATAGACCCACGAAGGAGTATGTGGCGCGAGCATGGATGATGAGATTAGATGTCCGCTGATAGCGGTTCAAAATGTGATTTTTGCTTCCCAGCACCACCTCTCCGTCTCTCCTTCTTTGCTCGCTACTTTTCGAACTTCTTCTCTACCTACCCAATCATACGGGGGTCGTGTTTACTTCATATTTCGTCTTTTAGTAGAAGGTCGACTCGGACTTGGTTTTCTCGATCCATGCCAGTGCCTTTGCCACCTTTGCCAGATGGCTGCTAAGCTTACTTCTCTCGCATCATCAGTCTGAAGGTAATGTAGTTTGAATCATTATGATTCTTGTAAGTCACATTCACTACATAAAGAGTCCGAGTTCTTTCTAGCAAAACCTTGTTTGATAGCCAGATAACTCTCAAACTCGCTCGCAACTTTGGCTTACCATTGGGAACATTCCAGTCGTACATACCCGACAATTTACAAGCTATCTTGCTGCGGTCTCTCACTGTTGTATTAGGAGATAGATGTGAATGCCGACTTGACACGTCACTTGGCTGGGATAGCTCGTTGACGCCTCAAGGCGGAGTACACTGAGGCCGACGGTATCAAGCAAATCTCGAGTCCGGCTGCTACGGTGGTGACATACGCCCTAACATGAGAGGGTAAGTGTCAACAGACACTCAAGTGGCCGTTCGGGGATGCTATACGCCGGCGAGATAGTGTCTTATGTTATGCGTGGACATGGACGAATATCCGCCATGATCCCGATTATGAGCCGGTTTATCTGAGGGGGAAACTGCACAGTACACTATTCCTGATGGCTCGAGTGACTTATACAATATAACGACGCGCGCCATCTCCACTAAAGTAGAACTTCAGTCACCCCTGCGATAACTACACTTCTCGAAAGCTGCACGGGAGCCTTCTCATGACTGCTGCGCAGATTTACCAGTAGAGGCAGCTCATGTACGTCGGTCGTCATATTATGTCAACCTGGTTTATATGGAGAATTATATACGGCTCGACAGCCATCGACTCGAGCCATTTTTTTGCGAGCCGTTCACTTCAGATGGAGTCAAATGACTAGGTCTCTTTCTCGTCAATGGCGTTATCCTTGGTGCACGTGTGACCTGCAGGTTCCAGGAGCTTTCTACGGTCGCTCATGTCGCCGGAAGCACTATCTTCTGACCCTGGTCCCCACAACTTGAACTCCCTGAACACGTGTCTACCTCAGCCTTCTGTCCTGATGATGCTAGTAGAGGTTGTCAACTGGTTGTAAGCTTTTACTTTGCTCGGGACTATGCCTCAGGTAGAACTAGCAAATTCACTCGCGTGTATAACTCCGATTTTGTAGAGCCAGGGACACAGGTACGTTTAATACCTGCCTGTTCGCCAACCACTTTTCATCTTTTCCGGTGTCGCTCCAGCTCTTGGAAAGCCCCGAGTAAACCGCACAATGCAGTGGAAAGACCAGATGAGAGGAGATTGAAGCCTGGACCGCTGGGAATTGAGTTATGACATCGCGCAACCATTCTACCCAGGCGCCGATCTTGATTCTCTCAGAGATCTGTACCCATTTTTATCAACAGTTTGTCCTTGAAATTTTAGCTATTGCTAGTGTTTATCCTCGCACCCCCACTAAAAATCCGGACACGTGGTCGCATCGCCTGGTTGGCAAGAGGGAAGCGATGACGGGACAAAGGAAAAAGGAATATTAAAATTACAAGGATCGTATGGCTAACCTCGAGTAATCAATTTTGCATTAATTATTGTATTGTATAAGGCAAGGAATGTAGCCCCCAGACGCCGCATCAGCGTGCTTAATGCCACAGCCAACAAGCGTCCCCAGCGTGACGCAATGCCACAGCAGGCAGCGGTTATGGCTAAATTTAGTCCATATCCACATTGAATTGCGAGTTGAATAAGTATCTGCGTAGGCACGGTCGTCTGCCGCAAAAACTTACGCGGTATTATCCGTGTACAATGACTTTGACTTGGTCGTGAAGTAGTAAGTAATTGTTGAAATACAGCTGCCTATCATAAGCTTCCAATATTGACATTATTGTATGATTTTCAAGGTTGTGGTGTTGTGTACCACTGGTATTTGCCCAGCCTTTTTTCCCGCCGTGACACTCATGATTCTTTTTCAGCCACATGTAGACCGGCAGCGTGGAGCCATTATGGCCCACATTGGCAAGCAAGGGGTTCAATGAAACTTCCATGGCTTGGACAATAGTCGAAGCCCACAAGAAATCCCAGAGCTGTTCTTGAAGCATAAAGCGCTAGATGGCCACCGACACAGAGTCCAAGCAATACCATAAGAAATATCAATATTAAAGTTCTTTTTGAATTTTGCAGCCTTAGGCGCCTATATGCGGCGGCGTTTGAATCAATCCATCTAAGGTCCATCACCCCTGCAATCCCTGGACGAATGATCTCCGTCCGGCAAGGGTAACGCCACCTATGACTGGGAAGCGCTGACGTTAACGTATCTGTCAGCCTGGGAAAGCCATCATGATATTTGGTGTGCATTCGGGTTTGTCGCCGATTCACAAACGGCGACACGGAAATAACCTGGACATACGATTCGCGTCAAGGTTAAATATAGCTTGTAACATGGTGACGATGTATCTCGGCCGACTCCTTGGACGCTTGACAGTGGTGATAGTCTGTATGATGGTGTGGCGATTGAGACACTTTTCAAGGACGAAGCATCATTTCAAGTTGATGATGGAGGCTCATCAGATCATTCCAAACGGCTCCTGGTTATCAATACCAAAGGTTAATAAGTCTTCAACACGACGGGCCACGGGGTATCTATCAACCTCCATCGGAACTTCGTATGAAACGTGGAGTTGGAGCTTCTACTTTGTGGGATATTCAGAGGCTTCTCTGCGAATGGCTGAGATACATTCAAAATGATCAGACCCCATTGTGCATATAAGTACCTGGTTTCGGGATCATCGAACTTGGAAGATAGAAATGTGAGACATGATCTGATACGCGGACGATACAAAACCAATTGCAATGTAAAGTAAATGGAACGATGGCGACGAGATCGATTAACCATACCAGTATAAATAACACAAAAGACTAGCGAAATTGGTTAAAATATGGCGCGTTTGAACTGAGATAGCCACGGCATATGGCAGAATCACAAAGACAAGGACTCGTCGGAACGGGAAATGATAATCTGGTGGATTACTATGTAAAACAAATATGAGTTGACTATGATCTCATCATTGACACCAATTGCATGCGTACCATTGATTTCGCCGTGCGACTAGTTAAGGGCCACGAGAATCAATTTCAAGAATGCCGTTCAGACGCCTTTGAAGTCAAGCCATCAGACACAAAGTAACCACCATCTCTCGATCTTATATTAGTGGTGTCACCAGCTCGCTGCGCATGCCATCCTTTAACGCTCATTTGTGGAACACCGAGGTGAGGAATGTTAGGTGGCAGTGATCGTGGCTCGTCCTCTTATTGAATGTGGGCGTGAAGACGTTGGGGGAAGAGTGGTTGCATGGTGGCCGATATGAGCCTCCAGGGAACATCCAGGATCGAATGGGGTCGACTCTACTATGTAGATGGGTTCAAGCTCCTTGAATTCGCTTGAAAGCCTCAGCACATCAATCTCCCAGTGTGCTTCGGATTATGACTGAGGAGGAGCGTAACGACGCTCGAGCGGAGTAGGGGAAGTGCTAGGTGATGAACGGTTGGATGGCGGGCCTATATCGCCCGGACTTCTTGGACGGTTTCGCCGGCCTCCTCTGGAGACACGGCTCCTTTGTTCGAAGCCTCCACCTCTTCTTTGCCGGCTTGGACGTATTGTGTGGTACCAATTTTTACCCGGAGTTCAGACACCTCACACGCTCCTTCCCATACCTTGTGAGGCGCAAGTGCCTCGAGGAAACCCGCACGTTATTATTATCTGTATCCATCTTGTATTGCGTCTGCATTGCCCACCTCTTTCCGAGATATGTGGTTAATCAAACGCCTTGTGGGTGACTAAACGTCAGTAGTCAGTCATCACACGCGTAAAACGACACGAAGATAGACATTACCATACCAGAGATTCCCTTTCTCAATCTTAGCGCCACAAGGTGGTAAAAGTAGTTGATGAGCGCTAAGCTGTAATGGATCGGCATGCACATCACTAGTAACACGAAGACTTCCGATGGGGCCATCGAGCTGTTGTATCCCGTGATTTTGACGCATGTGAAAGAGCCAAGTTTAAACACAAAGGGAGGAATATAGTAGTAGGGATGGCACAGCTCGACGAATGCGATGCATCAGAGAAGGAGGTCACCAGGCTTTGCCAGTGTGTCTAAAGGCCCCCGGCCGGACTTCCCCGCACTGAAGACCGTTGATCCATTTCTCCAAACTCTCTCCTGTCACCTTTTCCTGTACCCTGGCATTTGCCCCTGTCCCTCTCACAATCCATGAACTGTTGTTTTTTCTTAGTCCGAGTCCCTGAATTACTAAGACCCAACTTAAACACGGCATTATTCTGGGTCTGCACACGCCAAGGTGAAAGGTGGATTGGGGCGAAAATATAGCGCATCCCAGAGTCGTGTGGTTTAATGAAGTTTAAGCCTTCAATTGCCATAGGCATAAACGACGAATGGCACACGGTATTGGATATAAGCAAGAGTAAAAAGTGATCAACATGGAAATATATGGTCGTCATCATCTTGGCCTGTGAGCCTCATCTGCACTTCTCAAATATTTACAGCATAGATTTTCTCTCCTCACCAACCTGCCCGATTCTCAGCCAGAGATGGCAGAAAAAGGGCAGCATTGTCGAAGGAAAAACCTGCAGCGAGTTTCTTCGTGCGTCGCAAAGCCACTGGGACTGTAGATGATAAATCTGCTTCCAAACACCAAATGTGCTGCCGATCTCATTCCCTCAGCTCTTCCGGTGCACTTTACGTGGTATTTCCATTCTTTCTTCCCTTTCAACCTTTCTGGCTGGATCCACTACCAAGTTTCATATCTTCTTCATCATTTAGTCTGAAATGTGCAGCAACAGTACGACAAGTCACAAGAGTTCAACAGTATATATGATGCGAGATATTGGGGTTTTCGTATGCACATCCAGACTGATGATGTTCATGAGTTATGATATGTACTGCAAGGACGTTCTCACATATTTGGCTCCCTAGATCTGGAGTATCTCTGAGGAAGGTCGGTCTTGTTGTCAGTTTCGATTCCGCCTTCATCGCGTTCTGTCACCCGACGAGGCTTGGCGTGCGTCTCCTGCGAGGTCTGACATTGCAGGGCTGAGCCTGCCACATACGGTGTGTAAGACAGAACACTACACTGTATAGCTAGTTGAACGCCTCTACGACCCTCTTGCTGGAGAGATCATTGAGAACCTGTCATGTTAACCACGTCTTAATGGTGTCCCATGTGAATCTCATACATATATCGATTCTGAATCTTTGAGGCCTGACAGTTGCTATAATCTCATTTGGCACGCTCCACACAGCGCAAGGATGAGATCGAGAATTATAGTTGATGGAGCAAGATAAATTCAAATGAGTAGCTGGCTGTTGAAAGACACAACCCATGATGGGGGGCATCTATCAAATCTCCGTCATTTTTTCGTATGAAACGTCGCATTTGAAGCTAGGCATGTCCTCGAATGACTGTCATGCATGGTCCAAAATGATTAGAACCTTGTGTGCGTAAGTAAGACCCGGTACAGAATGGGGATCATTGATCTTGGATTAGAATCTTGACAAATAGAAACGTGAGACGTGAGCTGATATGTAGACAATACAAAAGCGACGTGCGATGCGGAGACGATGGAAATATGATGACAGATTGGAAAGGGTATAAGTAACACACGAATGAAAAGGCGGGAGCCCAGTGAGATGATTGAATTATAGCAAGTTCTAGTTGAGATAGCCACGGCATTTGGCAGAGCCACAAAGACAAGGGATCTTGTCTTGCTCGAACGGGAAGTGATAATCTGGTGGTGAACCACAATGTCAGTCAAATACATGACCAGTAGGAAACAAGGCATCGACAGACCATATGTAATCTCATCGCCGAGCTCGATTTCTTGCTTTGCATAAATGACAATCTTCTTTTCACCGTTAATGGTGATAATTTTTGCGGTGCAATTAGGGTCACAAGAGTGGTTGATCAGACGCCTGGAAATGATTTGAACATCAACCATCAAACGCGAACAAAAAAAAAAAAGACACATACCCAAGATTCCCTTTCTTGGTAGCGTCAACCACGAGGTCCTCGTCGATGCGGAAAAGGTAACTACTGCCGATCCCTTGCCGCTCATACGCCTTCTCCCTCTTCTCCGCCACCTGTGCCCGGATGACCTCACCCACATACTCAATGACCATCTCCCCCCTCGATATCTTCTCCATAGCGTACAGCCCCCAGTCGTGGATCGGCGAGCGCGCAAACCGGAGATGCTTCTTCCGCGTCTGGAGCTGGTTGAACTTGAAGCTCAGCTCGCTCGCCGCCCCGCCTTCGCCCTTGGACAGCGCCACCGCGCGCTGCACCTGATTGATCTCCTCGAGGCCCTGCGCGCGGCGGCGCGCGTTGGCACGGTTCGAGCGCGACGACGTGATGTGCTGCTGAGGCTCCTCGGGCGTAGGCGCCGCCTCGACGGTGGTGGCAGCGCGCGCCTGGTATTGCGCAACGTACGCGGCCTTTTCGGCGTGGGTGATCTTGTAGTAGCCTTCCGTGCGCGCGGATCCTGTGATGTGCTTCCGGAACGCCGGTGTGTCAGGCGGAGGGGGCGGGGGCTCGTCCTTATCATCATCTTCGTTTTTGGGTGGCTCGTAGCCGCTGAGAGCAAGCTTGAGAAAGTAGAGGTCTTCGTCGTCCTCGCAGAGACCGGCGTGATAGGGATTGGGAAGAGGTGTGGGCGGGGGCGTGACGACGCGTGGGCGCGTGGGCGGGGTGGGAGACGGGGTGCGCGACGACCCAGGGGTGATGTGGACCTGCGTGACGGACGGGACGTCAAAGTCCATATCGTCGGGGAACACAACATCTTGCACGGTCTCGACAGTCTTCTTGAGCGTCTTCTTCGTCGTTGTCGACGACTTTTTCTTCACAGCAGCAGCCGCGCCTTTCTTGGCCTTAGTCTGGACCTCCACCTCGACGACATTCACCTTCTGCTTCTTGCGCACAGGCTCGTTCTCCTGCTCCTGCTCCTCCTCCTCCACACCGCGCTTCTTCACCAACCCCTTCATCGCAGTATTATCCTCGTCCTCCTCCGACTCCACCTCCTCCTCCACGACCCTCGTGACCCTCTTCACCACCTCCTTCTTCCGCCTTTTCCTGGGTCTCTCCACCACAACCTCTTCCTCTTCCTCCTCCTCCTCCTCCTCCTCCTCCTCCTCCTCCCCCTCCCCCTCCCCCTCTTCCTTCTCCCCCACCTTCTCCTCCGGCACAGCTTCCTCCACAACCGCCACCTTCTTCCGCCTAAACGACAGCCCCTTCAACCCCTTCTTCTCCAGCACCGCCCCCGGCCCCCCAACCCCACCCATCCCACGCGCCTTCATCATCTCCCTCGCAATCGCCGCCCTCATCTCATCCCCCATCAACCTATCCTTCACATCCGCCCTCAGCGCGCTCCGCAGCTCCTTCACGATCAACGCCTGCGCAGCACCCACCAGAGCCTCCGCGTCCCACTTCCCGTCCTGCGGCGCGCTCACAGGCAGCGCGGGCGCAGCCGCCGTCGTCAGTGTCACAGTCTGGTACGCGAGCTTCTTCGAGTTGGAATTGGACAGCACCCGCGCAGCGCGCACCGCGCTGTCCGCAGTGTGGAACGTGACGTACCACCCTTGGTGGTCTTTCAGGATCTACACACCGTCGCGTTAGTTCGCAAGCGTGGACAATGAGAGCAAGAGCAACGCACCAAATCGACCTTGAACCCCTCAAAAAACGCCCTGACATCCTCCTCCCGCGCACTCCCCACAAGCGGGAAACGCACATGCTCCTTCCCGTTCCTCGCCAGCGCCTCCACAACACCAACATGGTCCTTCTCCCTCCTCTCCCTCCTCTCCTGCTCCCTCCTCTCTCTCCTTTCCCGGTCCCTCTCCTGCTGCTCTCCACGGTATCGCTCCCGCTCACGGTCCCGGTAGCGGTACCCATCGTACGCCCCCCTCTCCCATCGATCTCGCTCTCGATCCCGATCCCAGTCGCGGAAATGGCTAGGGCCATGATAATAATCGTACCCCCTCCTCTGCCTCGACCTCGACCTCGAGCGGGACCTCGATCGCGAGGGGGACCACGAGCGGGATCGCGATCGCGAGCGCCCATACCCTCCCCCCCTCGCATAGAAGAACTTCCTCGGCGAGGAGCGCGACCTCTCAAACGAGCGGGACCGCGAGCGGCTAGGGGAGAGCTCACCGCGGCTCGCGAGGGACCTCGACCTCGACATCGACCTCGACATCGAGCGGGGCAGGGACATCGTCAGCGGCGGCGGCGGGGGGCTGGGTCTATACGAGTCGCGCACGCCGCGGGGGAATGGGGGCGGGGACGCAGGGGGCGGTGGCGGGGGGGCACCGGGGACGTAGCTGTCCCCGCCGCGCGCCCTCTCCCTCTCACGTAGACTCTCCCTCCCCCGCTCTCGATCCCAGTCGCCCCTCCCGCTGCGGTACGTCGTCCCACGCCCTCGCGCGATATACGAATCGCCTCCTCGCTCGCGCTCGCGCATGGGCTGCGCCATCGCCCGCCCCCTGTCCCTCTCTCTGTCTCTGTCTCTGTCTTCCCACTCTCTATCTCTATCTCGCGGCAGCCCATTCTGCTGCTGCTGCTGCTGGATCGCAGCTGCGATGTTGGGGTGCTTCGCGAGGGGCGTCTGCACGTGGGGGCGGGGGGACACGGACGACGAGGCGGTGATGGCGGAGGCGGAGGCGGCAGCGGTGGTCAGTGTCGGTTTTGGGGGGAGGGTCGGTTTTGGGGGGAGGGTGGGGTGGAGCTGGGGCGGTTGGGGTTGGGGTTGGGGTTGGGGTGGTGGTGAGAGGTGCGTGGACGACGACGACAGGGCTTGTGGCGTGCCCACGACGCCATTGAGCTGCTGCTTGACGCCATTCACAACAAGCGGGGGGAGGAGGAGCCCCCTGTCCCTCCTCCTCTTCTCCTCGAGCCTGCCCTCGAGCTCGGCGACGACGGCCTTGAGAATCCTGCCCTCTGGATCCATTACGGCGCGGATCCTCTCCTCGGCGTCGGGCTTGGCCTTGCCCTTCTCGGCAGCGCCGACGCCGAAGACGGGGCGGCGCCCCTCCTCGGCCTTGACGCAGCGGCGGGCGTCCTCGGGGGTCTGGTACTTGAGGTGGAGGACGCCGAGGGCGGCGCCGTTGGCGCGGGAGGTCTGCCACTCGAAGTGGGCGAGGGCGCCGTAGGTGCGGTAGTGTGAGCGGAGGAGGGAGGTGGAGGGGGGGATGGGGAGGGAGAGGAGGGTGAGGGAGGTGGGTGGGGGAGGGGGGGTGTTGGTGTCGTGCTGTAGGGATGTAATATAGAGATTTTTTTAAAAAAAAAGTGAGAGAGAATCGCGTGCATGAAGAACGCACCTCATACCCGCCCACAACCTGAAGCAGGCTCTCCTTGTATGGTCTCGCGGGGACAACCTTAGTGAGGCCTCGGGGGTCGTACGGGACAGGGGTGGGCTCGGGGACGTCGGTGTGCTGGGAGGGGAGGAAGACCTCGCCGTCGTACCTGAGCAGGCTCTCCTTGCCGTCGCGGAATTTCTTGACACGGTCCGAGGCGTCTGCCTTTGCGCGGTCAATGAGGGCGCGGTAGTAGGTGCCGTCGCGCTTGCGGTCGTCGGAGTCGCGGAGGGCATGGACGGCAGGGAGGTTGAGGAGGGCGTGGGAGCTGGGGGCGGATTCCTTGTCCTTGTTGGCTGGGGGAGAGTCGAAGGCGGGGTCGTATAGGACGCGGTAAGTGCGGGGGCCGAGGGGGTACGCGGTGGGCGGGGGCGGGCAGGGGGGGGGGGGCGGGGGGGGGGAGGGGGTGGGGGGCGGGGGGTGAGGCGGGGGGGGGGGGGGGGGGGGGGGGGGGGAGAGGGGGGGGGGGGGGGGTGGGGGGGGGGGGGGGGGGGGGGAAGGGGGCAGGTAATGGATGCCA
>JABCKO010023811.1:0-31929 GCA_018855915.1 Tephrocybe sp. NHM501043
TGCCCATTTATTCGTCTGTAATCGCTGACCGTTGTACTCGCTGCCAAGATTGACTGGCTGAACATTTGGGAGAGTATTCGGTCACTGCCTCCATCAATCGCCAAAGTCAGGTCCAAACTTGGAAACCCGAATGTCATCATCTTGCTTTGCATCGCCTCGTGTTGGATGAGTAGCTCACCACTTTTATAAAGGCGGGCGACACCTCGCTTTTGGAAGAAAGAACTGTATCCTTATACTTTGGAGCTCTGAAGTTAGACAATCGTTGTCACTTTCACCTCAGAGTCACCCACATGCTTTCGACCTTGACGACCTTTGACGATACGACAACGATCCCTACCGACCGCTCCTTCCCACAAGAGATTTTTGACAACATCATTGACTATACCTACGATCATAAAATAACACTGTCGATATGCAGCACAGTCTGCAAGTCCTGGCTTCCACGCTGCCGCTCCCACCTCTTCTCTGAGATCAACCTCGACCCCAAATTGGTCGAATTCCTCTACTCTTCGCCCCACGCATTGCAAACTGTTGCACCATACATTAAAGATGCTGCTCTTGGAGGCGCCTGGTCATTGGCTCAGAAGTCAGAGTATGATCAGGTCATTTCCCTCCTGCTCAGTCTGGACGGCGTTCGTAGTCTTACAATCGAAACATGGAGTTGGGACTTCATCAGCCCAGTATCAAAGTGTCTCATCCTTGATGCCGACGGAGTAATATTCCAGAATATCACAAGACTCCGCCTTCAATATTTTCGCTTTCCGTCCTTCTCTGTGCTTGCTACAGCGATTAGCGGTTTTGCAGGACTCGAGGACCTGTCTTTTGACAATGTGACATGGGACGACCTGTCTGACAATCCATCAGATCCCGTTGCGGTTGACGCGATATACAGTTCCCCCCGCCATCTGAAGAGGCTTCACATTCGGTCATCACTGGTCAAACCTTTAATAGCTTGGCTATTTGGTGGCGTCGACTCCATGGATCAACAAGGAGTTACGCCTCGAGCACATTCACTGATCCTCCCCGAGCTTCTTCCAAGCGACATTTATCTGATAGGTCGTTTACTTCGCAGCCTTGGATCATGTCTGCGCCATTTGGAGATTGGATTCATTGTGCACAACTATGAAAACCCGGACATGCAGAGTAGGCAATTCCCTCGGTATTACTCCACTAGTGCTAAAGAGTTCTATGAAGATCTTTCAACCGAAATTGACTTTATACACAATCAAGACCTCCGAACTCTTCGCATACATCACCTCACGCTCTATCAGTTCCCTTCCCACAATGCAACTACTCATCATGATCGCTTAGTTTCACCTGTATTTTGGCTTGTTCCCCTGCTCTCCAACGTCTCTTCCTCGCTCGCCGAGCTCTCTCTCTCTATGTGGCTTAGCCAGGAAGCCCACCTCGACCTGATCGACTGGCCGGCTTTGAGCTCTGTCCTTGCACAGCCGCTCTTGAATGGCCTTCGTTTGGTCCAATTCCACGTTTTCGGTTTGGAAGAGGGAAGAGATGACCTGATAGGATGGTTACATACTCGTCTGGAGGAGTGGCAGGCTTTCAGGGACATTGTTCAGGTTATTTTTCTATAGCGGCACAGCGCAGTGCCTTCTTTCGTTCAGCTTTTACTTTACCCTACTTATTTCGCATCAACTCCGTTATAACTTCCCCACCATTGATTGTCATCGTCTCCCCCATCGACCTGTATTACCACCATCGACCCATTCTGTAGCCATTAGCTTTTCCATGCCAACTTCTCTATAGATTTGTATCCATATACGTTTGCAGTCGAAGAGGGATGATGATAGACACTCAACAAGAATATGTATGTGCGATCATGATCATCACCGGGTAATTATTTGAGCCCATGAAAAAGTTGAAGTTACAGAGTCAGATTTTTTCCCGTTTCAGGAAGCAATATCAAAACATGGAGTTCTCCGTAAATAACCGAGAGAGGTAGGTAACTGCTTTGAGCATTCACGTGTGGCCAGAGATGCTACTTATTCTCAAAAGGAGAGCACCGAGGTTGTGAGCAAGGGATTGAGGACTTCAGCAAAGGTTCGCATTGTCATTAGAGCCATATGAATGAGAATGTACCTGGTTTCAACGGACCACATTTGTATATTGATCACCATCAGTGGCAATGCATGATGCTGACGTAAGAAAACTCGCCACGTCGTGACCACTTGACACGACAGCGTCTCGAACTCACCCACCACCAACATGTCCTCCCGCATCAACATTGCTCGCCCTCAGCCAAGCAGTTATAATCCTGACCCCCATGGCCTCTCAAATTCACGGGCATCAACAGGCTATCGTGCCGCCAACCCTGACGACCCCATTGAGAAACTTAAGGCCTACAGCCAGCTAGTGGAGGACAACGTCGAAATCTACTCTCAACCCTTGAAACCCCATTTGCCGGCCATTGGGCGGTTTCTGATAGTAGTGACGTTCTTGGAGGACGCGTTGCGCATTGTAACACAATGGGGTGATCAAATCTGGTATTTGCAGCAGTACGAAGTTCAACATACTTCGCCAGCGCTTATTATTGGCTGACAACGTTGTATTCAGACACAGAAAATTTCCATGGGGCATCTCTCATCTATTCCTTATTCTCAATGTGGTTGTAAGTCCTATGTACAGTGCTTTATGGGCATTTGTCTGAGAGTGGTTGTAGACTATGTTGAGTGGTTCTGGCGCTGTCATTCTTAAGCGGTACACGGAATTTGCAGTCGCTGGCCTCCTGTCGGTTGTCATCATCCAAGGCTTTGGTTATGGGCTTATTTTCGACCTCAACTTCTTCCTTCGCAACTTGAGCGTCATTGGTGGCCTATTCATGGTGTTCAGCGACTCAATGGTTTCCCGGAAGTCGGTATTCGCAGGACTACCCACTATCAGCGAAACAGACCGCAAGAAATAGTAAGTTCTGGCTCGCTCTCTCCTACCCGGTGGTCGTAGACTGATGATGGCTTAGTTTCCTTCTTGCTGGACGTGTTCTTTTGATTTTCCTATTCCTTGGCTTCATCCTGCAGGGTGAATGGAGCATTGCCCGCGTCTTTGTCTCAATATTTGGTCTCGCTGCGTGCGTTATGGTCGCTGTAGGTTTCAAGGCGAAATGGTCTGCCGCCTTCCTCGTTCTCGTCTTGAGCATCTTCAACGTGTTCGCCAATAACTGGTGGAGCGTGCACTCTGCACACCCTCAACGCGACTTCCTCAAGTACGTATGACTACCCTCTATTTCATTCAGCATTAACGTGCCCATCAACAGATACGACTTTTTCCAGACCCTTTGTTAGTATCCGCTCATTTCGTTGTGTTCAATTAAGCTGAGATATGTCATCATTTTCTAGCAATCGTTGGTGGTCTCATCCTCCTCGTTAACATGGGACCTGGTATGTTGTGAATACTAAAGGAGCTCGATTTTGGTCTCACGCCGTTTTACAGGTGGTCTTTCCGTGGACGAGAAGAAGAAGACTTACTAAATTCGGGCGATTGAGAAGGAACACAGTGCTGCGTGTAACCCGTTGAATGAAGGGACACGAGTGAGAGCAGTCCTACATAATGTGCACTATATTTATGTCCTTTGCACACAAAACTATATTATACACATGATTCTGTAACCACACGTGAGACGATCGTTAGCTATTTCTTGCATTGCCAAGGCAATCATCTTCATGGGTCCTTGTATTAAAGAGCATTGAATAGAGAACTTCCCAGAACCTGGGAAAGGTTTCGAGCCACTTAGCGTGTTGTGTAGTGTGGCGTCAACAGTTCAAGCCAAAAACGTGATAAGCAATTTTTATAATTTCTGCTTACATCATCACCCTTGACTTTATTTCCTCCTCCTCCCACCCATTACTCCTCGACTCTTTTGGCAGCTATGGCCAACGATGTGAGGGTTTATACCGTCAATGGAGCTACCGCTGGCTCTTCCTCCTCCCTACCTGACTGGCTGACCCGGAAACGAGCGGCAAAAGGGAAAGGGAAACGCGCGATTCGAGATCATGTTGAAGGTACAATCGAGCTTATTCAAGGCTTTGAATTCCCTGAGGCTAGCAACCGAATAAAATCCACACGAGATGGGCACCATGTCGTCGCTACCGGGACATATAAACCCCAGATCCGCGTCTGGGACCTGGATCAACTTTCTATCAAGTTTGAGCGACACACAGATGCTGAAAACGTTGACTTTGTTGTACGTGAGTTATTGTATGGTGGTACCAGAACGAGGAACTAGCTAACTAATGTTGAATCATGCTGTAGTTGCTGTCTGATGACTGGACAAAGTCAATACACCTGCAGAATGATCGGACACTCGAACTGCATACACAGGGCGGTCATCATTATCGCACCCGAATACCTCGCTTCGGCCGCTCACTCGCATACCACTTTCCATCTTGTGACGCCTATGTCGCTGCTTCTGGTCATGAGATATATCGACTCAACCTCGACCAAGGACGGTTCATGAACCCTCTAGTCCTAACAGGCGAAGACGGTGATGTCGCTGGTGTAAACGTGATAGATATTAATCCCTCGCATCAGCTTTTAGCGTTCGGAATTGAGGGGGATGGGACCGTACAATTTTGGGATCCACGTTCACGGTGCAGCGTTGGGACACTGCAGTTACCTGGAAATAGGCTATTCCAGACGGGCGTTCAAGTTGGGGGCTCTGGAGACCTCTCCATAACCGCGATTTCTTCCCGAAGTGATGGCCTCTCTTACGCTATCGGTACATCTACTGGCCATACCTTGCTCTACGATATTCGCGCAGCTCGGCCATTCGCCCTAAAGGACCAGGGCTATGGTTTGGCTGTCAAACATGTCGCTTGGATTGATGGTGGAAGCCGGATGGCAGGAGACGGGATGGTTATCAGTGCTGACAAGAAGGTGATTAAGATTTGGGATAGAAATACGGTGCGTAAAGATTCGCAATTTTTATTCATGCGGACTTAAGAAAATCCTTAGCCTTCGGTCAATTTCGTCTCCATTACACCAGCCAACGATCTCAACGACCTACATCATGTCCCAGGTAGTGGGCTGCTCATGACCGCAAACGAGGGAATACAAATGGCGACCTACTACATCCCGCAACTTGGTCCCGCTCCTAAATGGGCAAGCTTTTTGGAAAATATCACTGAGGAAATGGAAGATCAAACAACGCGATCTGTATATGAGGATTTCAAGTTCGTGGAGCGGACAGAACTCAAGACGTATGTTTCCTTGGTATTGTCCTCTACTTGTACTTATCGAAGCCTCCTCAGCCTTGGTTTGGATCATCTCATCGGCACCCCGACCCTCAAGCCCTACATGCATGGATATTTCGTATCGCTCAAGCTCTACGAAGCTGCTCGCCTCATTGCCAACCCCTTCGCTTATGCTGAGCATCGCGAGAAGATAGTTCAAGAAAAGATGGAAAAAATGGCAGAGACCCGTATACGCTCCAAGAAAGAGGTCGGGGTCAAAGTCAACAAGGCCTTGGCCGAGAAAATTCTTCGGGAGGAGGAGAAGGCTAAGAAGAGGGAAGCACGGAGGCGGCTGCGTAAGGCAGAGAAGGGTGAGGCGGACATGGAAGTTGATGAGGTTGGGGAGGCGGAAGAGAAGGAGCTGCCGAGCGTTCTCACTGATCCTCGGTTCGCTGCAGTGTTCGAGAATAGAGAGTTCGCTATCGATGAGAACAGCAGAGAGTTTGCTCTACTCAACCCATCGGTGGCAGCTCAACAACGGAACGGCGCCAGGCCGAAGACTGCTGTGGAAGATGAGGAGGATGAGAGCGAGAAGTCATCATCAGATGGGCTTGGCAGCGATAGCGAGGATGACGACAGTGATAGTGACAATAGCAGTGATGCTGGAGGTAAGCTTCTCATCGTACTCACTGTCTCTTTATACTTTATTTTTAATCATACTCTTTCAGAGCTCAACAAATTTGACCCCCGCGCCCGACCAGGTCAAAAGAATGTGCGAGCCCAAGAAGCGTACAATCGCACTCGCGAACAGAATCGCATTGCTGGCCGTACAAGCAATGTCAACCTCGTGCCCATGCGTGCTCAAGCTGAGGGCGGTCGCGGCGTCGACAAAAATGCGAGCTTTGGCCAACGACGTGTGTCAACCGGCCACAAAAAGCAACAGGCATCATTGTTTGCATCCGATGCGCAGTTCACAGCGGATGGTGGCATGGAGCTTAGCTGGATGCCCTCATCAGGGCCCCGCGATGGGAATGACATGCTTGTTACGAGTGGTGGCGCCCCCAAGAGAGGGAAGACGAAACGGCCTGGCGTGGAAACGTTCGGTGCAGGTATGGAGAGAGGCGGAGAGGAACGGTCGGTTGACATCAGCGAGAGTGACAGAAAAGGGAGAACCCAGAGAAGAAAGGGGGTGCGGAGCGGAAGTAAAAACGTTTTCCGTAAAATGGATGGTTAATCCAGCTGTGTCAACCCTTTTGTCTCTACTTTTTGATCGCAGTTTTGAAAAATGATCGCAGGCTATTGATACAGGGTGCTTGTAAAGTTAAACTGGAGGGCATTACAACGTAGGTTTTACTATAACCTTTACTGCTTCTTTGCTATTCATTTTATCGAGAGCTTTCTGATAATCCTTGATTGAAAATGCATCAGTCACCTAGAACAACGTCGGTATTGAGATAATGACGTTTCAGAGAAAAGCGTGCAAACTTACCATGCCCTTCACTCGAACTTTGCCTCCATCAAGGTACTGAAGTGCCCTCGAGAAGCAATGCGTCTGAGCGAAAGAGCCGATGATCTGCAAAGTGTCAGGTTCCTAGTAACAGTGGATGGCCACAGATGCCACTGACTCGAATCTCATCGCCAAAGATCTTGGATGGGGACCAATGCACCAGAGCGTCATTGGAATATACACCATAAATTAAGAGGGTCCCTCCCCTACGGACGTAGTTGATAGCATCATTCGCCACCTTCTCCGATCCTGTTGCTTCAACCTTGTTAAAGTGATAATTAGAACGCATAGAAGGAAGGTGCCCCGATACGAACAACAACATCGAAACCATACGGATATGCCTTCTTCAGTTCGGCCCATTGAGGTCCAGGACTGACACGATCCAATTCAATGTACTCGTCGCCGCAGTCGAGCTCCTGCGCAACTTTGGTTTTAATGCTTTTGTTGGCCGCAATAACAACCTTAGATGCACCGTTCAGCTTCAGAAGCTGCGCCAGAATGAGACCTAGATAGAAAATAGGCTTCAAAACGGATCGCCTTGTTCTCTATAAGGTCACTCGCCTGTGGGGCCTGCACCGATAACTAGGACTTCAACGCCAACGGGTGCATTGAG
Organism: Tephrocybe sp. NHM501043; assembly: GCA_018855915.1. NCBI lineage: Eukaryota > Fungi > Basidiomycota > Agaricomycetes > Agaricales > Lyophyllaceae > Tephrocybe > Tephrocybe sp. NHM501043. The sequence continues at coordinate 7,304 of JABCKO010023811.1, forward strand.
TTTGTCCAGACCATGAACGGCACACGATGCAGGCTCTACGAGTGTTGCCTCCTCATCTGTCAAGTTGTGTATTTTATATACTTTTTTTGCTGACCTAGGTCGCATGTTAGAAGGAAAACTAAGCTCAAAGGAAGGAATCAATTACGCTGCGACATATTCAGCAAAACCTCCAGCCATAGTCACACCTAGGCTCTGGAAATTTTCGCATAAAATATGCTGCCCACGGCGACAGAAAAAGCAGTTTTCACACTAGATATCAGACAGTCAGTAATGATAGGAATTTATATCCTCGACGACTTACGAGAATTGCGTTGTCTATGACGACGCGATCGCTAATGGCGAAGCCATCACCTACCGATTTACCCATAGCAGCGATCGTGCCGACGATCTCATGGCCGGGCACAAGCTATGAAATCAAAAGATCATCGAATTATAACCAATCACAGGAGCAGAGCATGCTCGCAGACCCACCGGAAAGTTAGCCAGAAATTCACCCTGATTTGTTTTGTTCAATATCGAAAGATGGCAGAACATGCAAAGCACTAACCTCTGCCAGATGATGATCGGTACCACATACGCCGCAGCAGGATACTGAGAGTTATGCTTAAGGTTAGGGATTATAAGTAAATCAGAGATGTCATTACCTTTGATAAGGACCTGATCATCTGTGATTTGTGGGATCGAAGTCCTGATAATTTCCAGTTTGCGCGGCTGTATAGAATATGTCAAAAAAAGGAATTCTCGTAGGCTAGAACTCATACAGCCTGAAAGCACGCTGCATCCATGATGGTTGAGGTTTAGGAGACTAGGGCTGGCGAGAAAAGGTGAGCCTTCTTTATAACACTAGTTGTATGGAAAGCCGGCCAAGTCTCCTCTGTTTTGGGAGATGCCGACAAATTTTAACTGATGCGGGCAGTCGGCCCGTTGATAGGCGTACATGTAAGTATATTTTTCATTGTCCATCACTACTCTGAAAAGGTCTCAACAACTGGCCCCCTTTTTGCGTTACGCAGATGTATTTTCTTGTCCTTTCCTGATTTCAATGTTAATCACCCAGTCCCTCCAAGCTATTCCATACTAAGTACACCAGAGATATTTGTTGAAGTGCATGATTAGATTATATCGAGCTATCCGCTACTAGACCAATGATTCCACTCCTGCCATCCTTAGCCATCATAGTCATATTGGGAATATCATGTTCTTCTCTACTATTAACTATTTTTCTCTTTCTCTTTCAGCACTTTGAAACTTGCAGAAACCGTAAACGCAGACGGAAGCATTTCACGGACCTTGGGGGTGACGATATAAAGCCATACTAACATAGCACATCCGTCACGAAACCTTGTCTGCTGAGAGATCACTTTTTGTCAGGCATGGCACATTCTGGGAGGCACGCTGCCAATCAGTACAAACTGTCCATACGTACTTTCCACGAATGCCACTTTGATATACACTTCTTTCGGACTCCAATTTGAGCGAGTTGACATCTTGTTGTCCTATGGAACTCGAAACTGACAGGAACAGTGCAGGCGGCATACCGCACAGTCATCCTACTTCATAGGTTGCCTGAGCACCAAAGGAGCACCCCATAACATTGTCCAGACCTACATCTCCTTTCATATTGTTGAATACAGATGAACGAGTGTCTTGCGCCGCAACAGTGACACAGCAATGTTAGAGGCGGAATAGGGCCTCAAACATAAAGTTGGAAATCAGTATTGCAGAATGCTGTCAACGTTCATAGGGATTTTGGAAGAAGTTCTCCGATGTTCACTTACCCTACCACGACCTCATTCGTGGCTATCCAGGTGACCATCTCAATCCTGCTCCCACTTTTACGCCCCATCTTCCTATCTCCTGTGTGGAACTTGGTTATCGACAGGGGCGAACCGATAAACCGCTAGCTCACCTATAGTGACACAGATGAGTTGTCCAAGTGTCAGGTCATCGGAACTGGTAAATAAAAGGTTGGCTCAAGGTTGTGAATCTAAGGTGCATCTTGGGTGTGGGTGTGGAGTGTAGACAGGCTCGAGCTTCCAACAAAGTTAATGAATTCGATGCCATAACTTGAAACTTCCATGACCGTTTGGTGGACAACCAAGAGTAAATTTAGGTATGTATGTCATTCACACCCAAGCCGCAGACTACATGTTGAGGCTGTCTTGAATCAATTTGAAGCATCGAGCTTTGGACAGAACGGCACTTTTGACTGGTTTTGTGTGTTCATAATTGGTTCATTCTTGATCAAAATCCAATGAACCCCTTTTTCGTGGTAGATCATCAGAGTGTTAAGTGCTCAAGCGTTTGTTCACCACTTTGCATTCAGACGACCAGTACTAGATTGCAATAGCCTCCCTACAAACCGAGACAATATGGCCGCTTCCGTATACGATTTTGCCAGCGAGCAGCTCATTGCGCAGCTCTTGCAGGAAGACCTTACCCTGATGGACTCCTACAGACAAGCCGAGAAACTCCAGCTTGATCAAGTCATAGCTACTTCAGCTCGAGCTCAAGGTCACATTCCAAAATACTCGAAAGACGATACCGTATCAAATAACCTAGACACCGATGCCGATATTGCATTTGAACTCTATGTCTCAGATGCGCGTGTCAGTAGTGATGCAGCATATGCGCAGACGGTTCAGAATGAAGCTTTTACTGCAAATACTGTCGACATGCAGATGGCTCAGAGAATGGCTGCTAATGAAAGGCGAGGACGCGTAATCCGTTTTGTAATCGCTTTCGAAGGTTAAATGTGGATTCTAGGAAATTAAATCTTGACGCGGAATTTGCGCGTAGACTGCAAGATATTGATGACGAGGGACAGCTGGATATCGATGAAGTCAAAGATGCCGAAAGGTGTGCACATTTTCAATCTCCTCTTCTCAAATATGAACTTTCATGTTTTTGAAGTATTCTAGGCAATCGCGTGGTGCTTCTTGACCCAAATACTCCGAAGCCCGTCAGTGGTAGTGTCAAAGAGGATGTTAAACCTTATGGCGAGTCCTAGCAGTGGTCTTCCCTGTACTCTTATTTACAACCGTGTGCCAATTTCAGAAGCGATCGAGATTGAAGACTCTGCTATCCTTACAACTTCAAAAGGCAAAGGTCGACAACTGTCTTCACCACCGCTGTACCAAGACAGCAGAAAACGCATCAAACGTGAATCTCTTGAATCTCTTGACGATTTCTCAAGTAGGTATTGGTGATTTTCCATCTTAAGTCCTCATAATAAATGATACAGCTACTTCATTAATAGGAATGAAGGAAGGTAGCACCTCTCCTGTCGGTGTGCCCTATTCCACTTGTAACATCTGCTTGGAAGCTTTCACCGTGACCAACTCCCCCATCAGTGCGACCCTTTCGGCCAACTCCTCAACAAAGCTCCAATTTGGCCTGTGTCTCCCATGCCCCAAAAATCACGCGTATTGCATCTCCTGTTTAACGTCGTACATCGAGAGCAAGCTTGATCCGGACGGTCGGGGAGTAGGGAAGTCGATCGCGACTGTCTTTCCGATTAGATGTCCTGAGTGCCCGCTTGTGGCATGGCCCGAGGGCATAGACGATGATGTAGCACGGAGGGTGCTTGGAGATCATGGGATGACGGAGTGGGTACGTTTTTTCTACGCTTCAACCCTGTGCAGAATATCGATGTGGTTTTGGACAGTATCACCAGCGATTATTAGATTCTCTGCCTCGATTCTTCTGCCCAAATCCTAAATGCTCCTCTCTTCTTGAGATAGATGACAACAGCGAAGACCCCCAGGCTGCTTGCCCTTCATGTTCGCAGACAATATGTATCCCGTGCCGAACACGATGGCACGCAGGTGATTGTCTAGGATTTACCTCTGAATGAACTATTACTCACTTACACCTCGGCAGGCCTAACATGCGAGGAATATCAGGTACTGAGCTCGCGATTCCGATAAAACTTTAAACTTGAAATTGATTTATTCGACATAAGGCCTTACCATTGGATGAAAGGTCTCCAGAAGATCGCGCCGTTTTGGACCTGGCCAAGGTAAGATGACAGGCGCGACCTCCTTGTCTCTTGGCAAATCCTTACACTCTGGCTACAGGCACAACACTGGAGGCGCTGCCCCAACTGCGCTGTGCGTAGCTGTTCAGATCCCATGAAAGTGGTGTAGGAAATTAACTGTCCTTAAGGTTATCGTCGAGCATACCTTTGGCTGCAATCATATGACTTGCAGATGCGGTTTTCATTTCTGTTTCAAATGCGGTTGTGAGTCCTCTCTTGCAAGACCTAAAGTTACGTTCTAAATATCCTTTGTAGCACCTGCGACTATCCAGGGAAAGTGCAAAAGCAACCCACCATGCGAACTATGGGATGAAGAAATGCTCTTGGAGGCACGCGAACGCGAACGGAATCGTCAAGCAGCGGCCCAACAGCATATACAGCATGCGCCTGCGCCTGCACATGTTGATGTTGCTCATGCCATCGGCGCTTACGTCGTTCCTGAAGCCCCAGTGCCTGTAGCACACCATTATCATCTCATAGAGCACAACGATGATTTGGACTGGATCAATGATCCTGGTATGCCCCTTTCTTTCCTTCTACCCGCGGCGATCCTTTCACTCACATATATCCGTAAGATATCCTATGTGCGAAGCACTGGTTCACGACAGACATGATCCGCAACCTTACATGTGGGTACTGTAGCCTGCGCCTTAACTCGTTGGCGGACTTGAGGTACCATTTGTCACATGTTAAACGCCACCCTGTCTATGCCTGTTGTGGACGGTTCTTCCGGCGTCGCGTCGACTATGAAAGACATCAGCAGGCGAGGGCTGGGAGGTTAGGATATCATGCGTACGAGATGGCTCATGATTGAGCTTGTAAGTATCCCAACTTCAATTCATCCTTTGTTACATTCCATTTCTTTGATACTGCATCCATTCCGAATGTTCTCTGGATAGAATGTATATCATCGCTTAATAAAATTTTATGAAAATTCCTTGTTATTGTTTTTTTTAATCTCAAGAATAATTCAAATGAGCTTGGATGTGGGCAGGGTCTGGAGATGGTTGGGCCCGGTTGGTTAGTGTCGGCTATATTCGGTCGAAATTGTTCCTTACTTCATGGAGTTCTTGAATTGATTAGATTGATTGACTTGATCCTGAGGTAAGCGAGATTAGAGTCATCGAAAAAAGTTGGTGGAATTCAATTCAACAAGTCTACAGTACCGAAACCTCTGGTAAGAGCTTGACCCCCCCAAAAAAACATAAATGGCAGACGAGCGCCTTGCCAGAGTTGTGGCAAGACTGCAGAGTCTTCCCTCCATCTCCCTTCCTACTGACTATCCTAGGCCATCGGGAGCACACAAGGTTATTGAAGCAGCCCATGTTGCTCAACTCTCGGAACAGACATCTCGAAGCTTGCTCAAGCTCGCATTGTACAGCGAGAACGGAGATGAAGACGACGACGAAGAAAGCGACAATAATCGACCCTCGGCGTTCCATCTCTTGTTGGCAGCGTTCACTGTGTTGCTTCATCGTTACACTGGCGACACCGATGTTGTGATTGGGTCGTCTTCTGCCACCGAAAGTGAACCTTTGGTTCTTCGTATATCAGTAGAACCAACCGATCCTTTCTGGGCCGTTGTTAGGCGCGTGCAGCTGGTCGAAAGGGAGGCAGAATCAGATGCGGTTCCCTTTGAGCTTCTTACGAAGGAACTCAGCAAGGGCAAAGACGACGGCCTCGAAGCTCCCATCTTCCGTGTCCGCTTTTTCGATGAAACAGATCAGCCCCACGATACGTTCATTCGATCAACAAGCGTAACCTCCGATCTTACCATCTTCGTGACCCGTCCACCAGTCTCAACGCGTTCAGCGCTCGCTCCACAATTATCGCTCCGCATCTTATATAATTCCCTTCTCTTCACCTCTAGCCGAATCACATCGATCATTGACCAGCTTTCCGTCCTGCTACGCAAGGTTGCTGCCGTACCCCTCGCGCCTATCGGCTCAGTGCCTCTGTTGACCCCAGCTCAGAGGGCGAAGCTTCCCGATCCAACTGGTGACCTTAATTGGTGTGGCTGGAAGGGCGCCATCACCGACGTATTTTCTAGGAATGCGCGTCAATGGCCAGACAGACCCTGTGTCATCCAGAGCATCCCAGCTGCATCCCTCACCGACATCCAGGAACGCGTTATCTTCTCCTACAGCCACATCTTGCACGCCGCCAATATCCTCTCTCACCATCTCATCAAGGAAGGCGTGCAGCGGGAGGAGGTTGTTACAATCTATGCCCACCGCAGCGTTGATCTCCTAGTTGCTGTCATGGCAGTACTGAAGGCCGGCGCGACTTTCTCAGTCATTGGTCAGTGCTCAAGTTTAGAATAATACTGCTCAAACTAATTATTTATTCCAGACCCCGCTTATCCTGCCTCACGACAAATTATTTACCTTCGTGTCGCACAACCACGAGGATTGGTTGTCCTCAAAGGCGCTGGCACTCTTGGCCCATCAGTTCGTGAATTTTTGTCCACGGAGCTGAAGATTCGTGTTGAGGTCCCCGCTTTGGAAGTACTTTCTGGTGGTGGAATCGTTGGAGGACTTGGGACAAGTGGTGTAGATGTTCTTCAACCTCACCTGCATCTCGCTGAGACGGACCCGAATGTCGCCATTGGACCGGATAGTGTCGGAACACTCTCCTTTACCAGTGGAAGCACTGGCATCCCTAAGGGTGTGCGGGGACGTCACTTCAGTCTGACCCATTTCTTCCCATGGATGGGAGAGCGCTTTGGTCTGGATGAAAACTCCAGGTTCACCATGTTAAGCGGCATTGCACATGACCCAATCCAGCGTGATAGTGAGCAATGTTGGTAATATATCGAAAACTCATCTGACGCTTTTCACAGTTTTCACACCCCTCTTCTTCGGTGCCCAACTTCACGTCCCTACAGCTGATGATATCGGAACACCTGGGCGTCTCGCTGAATGGATGGCCGCGAGTGAGGTCACCATCACACATCTCACCCCCGCGATGGGGCAGCTCCTCTCTGCCCAAGCAACGCGCCAGATCCCATCTCTCCGCAACGCGTTCTTTGTCGGTGACGTTCTGACGAAGCGCGACTGCCTTCGCCTTCAGGCTCTGGCCACAAATGTCAGGATCATCAACATGTATGGAACAACCGAGACCCAGCGCGCCGTATCGTATTTCGCCATTCCTCCTATCTCTGAAGACTCTACCTTCCTTGCCACCCAGAAGGACATCATGCCCGCAGGCGAAGGAATGATCGATGTTCAGCTGCTCGTGGTCAACCGCAACGATAGGAATATTCCCTGTGCCGTCGGCGAGGTGGGCGAAATCTATGTTCGCTCTGGTGGCTTGGCAGAGGGCTACCTCGATGGTGACGCGACTGCTGAGAAGTTTGTCAACAACTGGTTCTCTGCCAGCTCAGCACCGCGCAAAGACACCATTCTGCACCCGGTTGAGGGCCTTGCCGGCCCTGAAGCGCGTTACTGGAAGGGCATCCGCGACCGCATGTATCGCTCTGGAGATCTCGGCCGCTATCTCCCAGATGGTATTGTTGAGTGCACTGGGCGTGCTGATGACCAGGTTAAGATTCGAGGATTCAGAATCGAGTTGGGGGAAATCGACACGCATCTCAGTCAGCATCCACTTATTCGGGAGAATGTCACGTTGGTTCGGAGAGATAAGGACGAGGAGAAGATTCTTGTCAGCTATTTTGTTCCACTTGATTCTCCAGACCTCGATGCATATGCCAGCGATATCCAGGAAGATGAGGAGGACAAGGGCCTGGCGAGGGGTATTCGCAAGTACAAGAGGCTGATCAAGGACATCAGAGAGCACCTGAAGAAGAAGCTTCCAAGCTACAGCGTTCCGACATGTAAGGAACTTCCTGCCAACCTAGCCTGCAGATGACTGAAGGTTTCGTGCAGTATTCGTCCCGTTGAAGCGCATGCCTCTCAATCCTAATGGGAAGGTCGATAAGCCTGCTCTTCCTTTCCCAGACACTGCGAATGTGGCAGCGACAGCACCAATTGTCGATAAAGGGACATCAACTGAACAGACTATGCGCAGAATCTGGTCGAGTATCCTCCCGAACGCACCTCAGCCTATACCGTTGGACGAAAGCTTCTTTGACCTTGGTGGCCACTCCATTCTCGCGACTCGTCTCATTTTCGAAATTCGCAAAGTGTTCGTTGTAAATGCACCTTTGGGACTGGTTTTCGATGAGCCCACGATGGGAGGTCTCGTACGTGCCGTCGATGCACTGCGCAATGCTGATCTCGGGTTGGAGACTGCGAATGGTGCCCGCGCTGCCGAAGCATCTGACGCCAAGGTGGCGCCTGCCGCCGTTGAGTACGGACAGGATTATGAAGACCTCCTTCCTCGTCTTCAAACTTCTTACCCCTCCCCCTCAGCCGACTTCTCACGCCGTCCACTCACCGTTTTCCTCACCGGCGCCACCGGCTTCTTGGGTGCCTTCGTTCTACAAGATCTTCTATCGAGGCAAGACAAGGTAGAGAAGGTCATTTGCCTTGTCCGTGCTTCCACTCCAGAAAAGGCTTTGGCGCGGCTGAAAGAGGGATCAACTGATCGCGGTGTCTGGAACGACGCCTGGGTGTCATCTGGTCGCCTCGAAGTGGTCACAGGAGATCTAGCTCTGGATCTGTTTGGGCTTGGACAGGAGGGCTGGAATCGCATCGCCAATGAAGCTGATGCTGTGTTGCACAACGGTGCACTGGTGAGATTACTCTCGGCTGTTCTCAACGCTGTTTAATCGTTCATAGGTGCATTGGGTATACCCGTATGAAAAACTCCGAGCTGCTAACGTGCTTGCGACGTTAACGGCGATCAACCTCGCTTCTACCGGCAAAGCAAAGAACTTGGTGTTCGTGTCCTCAACATCCGCCGTTGACACCGACCATTATGTACAACTTTCTGAGTCATTAACCCACGGGCGCTCGCCGTTTTCCGGTGTTCCCGAAAGCGACGATTTGGAAGGCGCGAGGTCCTCACTTAAGACAGGGTACGGCCAGACGAAATGGGTCTCTGAAAAACTGCTCTTCGAAGCCGGAAGAAGAGGCCTCAAAGGACACATTGTTCGTCCTGGTTATGTTGTTGGCGACTCTCGTACAGCAGGTAAAGACTTCTGTGTCCGTCGCGGATTTTTCTGACATCACTTCTATGTGGCGTTGTAGTCACCAACACTGACGACTTCATTTGGCGCATGGTGAAAGGGTGTGTTCAGCTGGGGCTGGTTCCAGATATGAACAATACTATCAACATGGTACCTGTCAACCATGTGGCTCTCTGCACTTCCTTGTCGGCCATATCCCCCCTCCCTGATGCTCCGATGTCTGTTCTTCATATCACCGCCCGCCCACTGCCCACCTTCAACAGCATGTTATCATCGTTACGACAGTATGGATTCGCAACTGAGTCCTGCGAATATGTCGTCTGGCGGAGAAAGTTGGAGCAGCACGTCATGGAAGTGCAAGATAACGCGCTCTTCCCTCTACTCCATTTTGTCCTCGATGATCTACCGACTAGTACAAAGGCACCGGATCTTGACGACAGCAATACGACAGCATTACTGAAACAGCATTCGGGCCAACTTACTACGACCGTATCCGACTCCCTCATGGGTTTGTATCTTGCTTGGCTTATTGCTGCCGGCTTCCTGCCGCCACCTTCTCTCGAGTCCCCCGAGAGACAATTGCCGGTTTTGGCCAACGCAGGTGCAGTCAAGGCTGCTGGGCGAAGTGGTGCCTGAAGTACTGTTGTGTTTTCGAAGAAAGGAATGTACATGAAAAAAATGTAACACTGATCATATCATTGATTCCTGGTTCTACTAATCCATTGTCGACGAGTCTCGTATACCACACACCACACAATGGCCCCTCTATTGGTCTGCAAGGAGGAGCAAGGCGTGTCAATACAGTTAACAAGATCATACACTGGTTCTACATTTAAGTCCCTTTCCACTTATCAGCGCGTCAGGCGCCATCGTGATGGTGATGGCCGTGCTGATGGTGGTCCATATCTGTCATCCCATCCTTTGAAAAGCCGTCAGGTGTGGCGCTAATCCTCCCATCCTGCACAAATATCGAGCCACGATTCTCCCCCGCCCACTGTTTGATCTTCTCGAAGTTACGACAGCTGTGAATAATATCAAATCGGGGGCCTTCCCTTTCTCCCTCAGGCTTGTTCCAAACGATGGTGCTGATGTCAGAGGAACACTGGACCGACTGGCGTAAGGAATTTAAGCAGTGTTTGATATGCGTGGCGCGCTTGGAATCTCCCATGGGCTCGGTGGAATTGAAGTAATATTCTGAAGAGGTCGGGCGTCAGTGAGTACACTCTAACATGGCAATACTGGCCACATACGTGGGTAAAGAGCCATTCTAACCATGTTCTAGAACAAGATATATGGGCCAGATGAGAAAGCATAGATCTAGAGCTGCAGTACTTCAAAGCTTACAATGCAATGGAGCTCGTGGAAGACGTCCAAGAGCATGACATACTTGTTATCGCTGTTAGGTACTTCCATGGTTACATTGGCGAGCTTGTCTGCTTGCTCCTGGTTGAGTTCTGATACACCAACTGAATCATTTTAGGTAGATCAACATCACCGCTGATCCGAGACGAAGTAAATGCACTGACAGTTGTAAAGGTCAGCCCAGGCGGCATCAACCTCATCGGACGGAGGAAGGCTATAAATGTCGTCGCCCTCTCCATTCAAGCCACTTCGGAATTTGACGATCTCATATTCAACGAGAGATTCGACCGGAGCTTGATCGAAGTCAGATCAACGACGTCAGCATAGAATGTGAGGGGACACACAGTACAGCAGCTGAGGGTTGGCATAATTGCAGGCCTTGAAACCTCCTTTCACCAAGAGAGTCATAGTAGCAACCTGCACGAAGGCGACTACAGCAATCATCCATAGAGGAATTGATGCACGTCTGCTGAACAAGCGTTCCTTAGCAGGAGGCCGATAGTGAGCTTCAACCACATGCTCCGAGTCACCGTCTAGGCCATCCTTGTCAAGGAGTGGCTCGTAAAGCGATGGTTTCAAAGACATCGAGGATTCTTGAATGGATAAAACAAGGGTGTCAAGTCTTATAAGTTTACCAAAAGTTTACCCACAAGTCTAGAACGTGGGTGTCATGCGTAGTCGTTTTCCCCGCAAGCCGAAGGGAACGAGTAACTTGTCAACTTTGATAAGTTCGGCTGACAGGCGTCGGACAAATGAAAACCATAGAAAACGTTGTAGAAATAGGACTAAAACCCTATAAAATCCGCTGTCTTAAGCTTATCAGGCATGTTGACGGCTCTTTGACAAGATAAGATTGGGCGCATCACAAATCACGCCATCACTTGGATTCTTTGGGAAACTTCGTTGCCTTTTCTGACAGCGCTAAGGACGAGCGCATCGGAAAATTATGTCTTTGCCTTGTCTGTTCAAGCCATAAGGGTAAAAAACAATACCCAGACCATGTGGGCTTTCATAAGAGCATCGGCCGCAGCGGCTCGAGAACGGTAGGAGAAGACAACTTATTGACTTGCCTTGACATAAAGTTACCGCCAAGAACGGAGAGCAGGCGACCTCATACTTGTCTAGGTACTGGTGGCATATATTCGCTCTACCTTATAAATTGTAGGTCGTTTGAACTGCAAGAGACCAAGACCTCCCCGTCTTACACATACCTCCTACCTCTTTCCACTCAATATGAAAGCTTTTACAATCCTCAGTCTTTTTGTCGCCCTTGCCGTTGCTGTACCCCTTGTCAAAGAGGTCACAGGTGAGAGAGATTGAATCTCAGTATGCCGACGAGTGCTTATTTCGCCATTACAGTCGATGATGGCATCAAGCTGTACGATCGAGGGGTGAAAGCGGCAACTGTCGACGACGGAATCAAGCTCTACGAGCGTGGCGTCAAGGCTGCAACTGGTAAAAAAAATCTCTTGGTCACCTTTAATTAACTCAGGGCTCATAACACACCAGTTGACGATGGAATAAAGCTCTACGAACGTGGCGTGAAGGCTGCGACTGGTGAGGAAGCACATACTCAGCATACGATCGACTTTCTCACTTCACTTTTCAAGTCGATGATGGCATCAAGCTCTACGAGCGTGGCGTCAAAGCAGCGACCGGTAAATTATTAATTGTTCTCGTCCAGCCCGGGAACTGACGTCACCTCAAGTCGATGACGGCATCAAGCTATACGAGCGTGGTGTAAAGGCCGCAACTGGTATTTCTGAAATTTGTTGAACTCTGAGTTGTCAGTGTTGACCAAGAATCAGTTGACGATGGCATCAAACTCTACGAACGTGACGTCAAAGCGGCAACCGGTAAGCAGGGTTCATGATAAGATACCGTATGTTTGCACTAAAGAACATCACAAGTTGATGATGGCATCAAACTCTATGAGCGTGGAGTTAAGGCAGCAACCGGTAAGCTCCTAACATCTTGAAAGTCTCAATACCTTGGCATGCACTGACGAAAGAACAGTGGACGATGGGATTAAGCTCTATGAGCGTGGCGTCAAGGCGGCGACTGGTAAACGATGTGCTACTATCCTCCTCATATACAACTTGCTTACACATATTTAGTTGACGATGGCATCAAGCTTTATGAACGCGACGTGAAGGCAGCAACTGGTAAAATACATCCCCGCATCATTCCAGGACAAGCTTCTAATGTAATTTGTAGTTGACGATGGGATCAAGCTTTACGAGCGAGGAGTGTCAGCTGTTACTGGTCGGTTGATTTTTTTGCGCAGAGTGCAGACAACTCATTTGAACATAGTTGACGACGGTATCAAGCTCTACGATCGTGGAGTGAAGGCCGTGACTGGTAATTCTATTATTTCTATTAATACAGCCTTTCTGGACGCTCATTTTGTTTTAGTCGACGACGGCATCAAGCTTTATGAACGTGGAGTGAAGGCTGTGACTGGTAATTGAGTCGATTATTGGTGTCACTTACTTAACCAACACCACTATTTCAGTCGACGATGGAATCAAGCTCTACGAGCGGGGGGTAAAGGCTGCGACTGGTAAGCACCACAGCGCATGACAGTGATAATGAGACTGACAAAGTTCAAGTTGATGACGGTATCAAGCTCTATGAGCGGGGCGTAAAGGTCGCGACTGGTAAAACAAAACGACCCTTTCCATAACAATCTCTTATTTTTATCCACAGTTGACGACGGCATAAAGCTCTATGAGTGAAGAGCACAGTAAGTAGCTCCGGTCATTCATCGGTTAATGTGAAATTCAAGCTCGCTTCTCCAGCTATGCTCAATTTCTATGCTTGCCTTGTCGATTGTGAGTCCCATTTCTAATAGATAAACACGCAGTGCTAACTAAATATTTCCTCTATCGTAGCCCTCACTGAGACTTGTATATACCGCACATATAAATGTATTCGCGTGACAGAGCTTCGTCGGAAGGGTTGATAGACAAAACATTGTAGATTATAGGACAAGTCATGACAATTTCAATATTTCTCTAAGAGAATCTGGAGAGCAAGCTGCAAGCTGGAAACTGAGCATACCATGGGAGAATCAATTAGGGGGTGTGACGTGCACCTGGACTGTCCAAGGAATATCATTCACCAGGTCAATTGGCTGTGCTGTTTATATGCTTGCCTGGAAAAACGCTAACAGAGCTAGTGTGAGAAGGCCGATGCAATTGGGAGAACCTGGCAGACTGGAACTCTTCAACGGATCGACGGAGATTCGAACCTCAGACTGGAGTCACTGAACTTCACCATATATGTGGCGTCACATCTGATACACAATTCTAAATGGATATATTGGGGTAAAAGTAGAATGGTGCCCCCAATATGCAATATATAACATGGGAAACATGCCTCAGTGCTATGCGCCTGGTCGCTTACCCAGTACCGACGGAAACGAGTTCCTTCAGTGGTGGTCATGGCCTGCCATCCCATCCATACTAAAACCATCGGGTGTGGCGCTGATCCTTCCATCCTGGACGAATATCGAACCACGGTTCTCTCCTGCCCATGCTTGTATCTTCTCAAAATTGCGGCAGCTGTGAACGATATCGAACTGTGGGGCCTCCCTTTCCCCTTCATGCTTGCGCCAAACAATGGTGCTAATGTCAGATGAGCACTGGATCGACTGGCGCAAGGAGCCCAGGCAGTGTTTGATATGGAGGGCACGTAAGGGATTTCCCACGGGATTGGTATCGTTGTAGTAGTATTCTGTGGAGGAACATAAGTAAACGAAGTTGAATGCAATAAAATTGGCAGCATACGAGAATGAAGAGCCTTTCTGATATTGTTCTAAGAGGCAGGATGAATGGGTCAGTCGGGAACTTAGAACTATATAACCTTACGACTTACGAGACAGTGTAATTCGTGGAAGACGTCCAGGAGCATGACATATTTGTGATCGCTGTTGGGTACTTGCATGGTAAAATTGGCAAGCTTGTCGGCCTGTTCCTGATTGAGCTCCGATACACCGACCGCTAACAGAAGATGGATCAACAAAATAGAAAGCTCAAAAGGGGAAAAAAGTGAATACAGTCATACAAGCCAGCCCATGCCGCATCAACTTCATCAGAAGGAGGTCGACTATAAATATCATCGGCTTCTCCGTTGAGACCACTCCGGAATTTCACTACCTGGTATTCGAGGGACGATGCAGCCGGGGCTTCATAAACAAGTCAGGCGAGCCACATCTCGAGACAGAAAGTGAGGTCGCGCACAGTAAAGTAGCTGAGGGTTAGCATGGCCGAAACCACGCTCGAAACCAACTCTGGTCAGCAGAATCATAGTGGTCGCTTGGAACAAGGCAAATATAGCAATCATCCAGACAGGAATCGATGTGCGTCTGCTAAGCAAACGTTGCTTGAGAGGGCGTTGATATTGAGCTTCCACCGTCTGTTCAGAGTCGTCGTACAGTCCATCTTTATCGAGGAGTGGCTCGTACAGCGCTGATTTCTTAGGCATGAGGACTTGAAAGCGAGAAGCCAGTAGCTTCATCTAGCTCATCACTTATACAAAGGGGAGTGCAAGTCATGTGTATAGTCCTCCCGGAGAGGACGAGTTATTGGTCAAGTTTGGCGGGTTCGACCGACAGCCATCGGACAGAAGCACATGAGGGCAACCCACTAGTACAACTGGTACCCCCTAAATCAAAGATGCTCAATGCTTCTTTGAATAGATAAGATGGTAGAACCCATCAAATTTGATCACTTGGGAAACTGTGACACCTTTTTTGACAACTTCCAAGATGGGCGCATCGGAAAATCACGTCTTCGCCACTCTTTACTCTAGTCATGAGGTAGCGAACACTAGTCTATCCAACGGTACTTCTTTACACATGCACTTCCTCTGAGGCTAGAGTACGGTAAAGAAGACACTGTCCATGACTTCGTGGGTTGACAGAGCCACCGCCGAGCACGGAGAGTACAGAAGTAATCCCATGCCTGTCTACATTGGGTGAATGTGTTCGTTCTGCCTTATAAAGTACAGGCCAATTAAGTGGAAGAGTGCAAGACAGGCTCGTCTTATATCTACTTGTCATATCCCTTTCCAAGCAACAATGAAGTTCTTCCTCATCCTCAGTCTTTTCATCGCCTTTGCCATTGCTGCACCCCTCCATGCGAACAAGGCCACAGGTGAGACGCTTAAATCATTTGCAATGTCGAAGACTTACTTTGGTCGACGTTACAGTCGACGAAGGCATCAAGTTGTACGCGCGAGAGGTGAAAGTGGCAACCGGTGACATTATTTTCTCATTGTTCGTGACGAGAAAGCTAACACAATTCTAGTTGACGACGGCATCAAGCTCTACGAGCGTGGCGTCAAGGCTGCAACAGGTAAGAAAGCTGACAATTATACATCATTAAAGCACGACTAATTAGACAACTTAATAGTTGACGACGGTATCAAGCTCTATGAACGTGGGCTCAAGGCAGCAACCGGTGAGGAAGTACCATATATCAGGTTATGATCACCCAGCTCACATCACTTCTAAGTCGATGAAGGCATCAAGCTTTACGAGCGTAGCGTCAAAGCAGCAACCGGTAAAGCCATAAGTTCCTTCAATAAACCCCAGGTAATGATGTGACCTCAAGTCGACGATGGTATCAAGCTGTATGAGCGTGGAGTTCAAGCCGCAACTGGTAACTGCTGAAATCTGTCAAATTCATGTTGGCACTAAGAAAGATTAGTTGACGATGGCATCAGACTCTACGAACGTGGGGTCAAAGCAGCGACAGGTGAGGGTAGCTTACGACATTTAATCTGTAAACTGAATAGTAGGATCTAGTTGATGACGGCATCAAGCTGTACGAGCGTGGAGTGAAGGCAGCAACCGGTAAGCTTCAGGTTTTTGCACATCCTGTGTTAGACGCTCATCAGGCATCAGTTGATGATGGTATCAAGCTCTATGAGCGAGGGGTGAAAGCTGCGACTGGTGATTCAACCCATCCATCTCAACTCTGATGAGCACTCACGTTATTTTAGTTGACGATGGAATCAAGCTTTACGAGCGTGGGCTGAAAGCCGCCACTGGTGAGTTCTGCTCTGTTGTCAGCGCTGAGAAGACTGAGAGAATCAGTCGATGAGGGCATCAGGCTTTACGAGCGTGGCGTGAAATCGGTGACTGGTAAGACAAATAGTTTGGATGAAATACTTTCATATTCTGAATTGTTTAGTTGACGATGGCATCAAGCTCTACGAGCGTGACGTAAAGGCAGTCACTGGTAAGTGATGTGGTGATTATGAGTGAAGCAGACGGCTCACGATCTCCCAGTCGATGATGGAATTAGACTCTATGAGTGAAGATAGGTGAGTCCGAGTTATGTACCGATTATGTTCAAAACTAGATCTGGAATTGTTTGCTGCTTTAGTCGGCCAACAGCTTGATGCATGTGCCTGTCAACTCTGTAGGTCACTTTCTTGTCCGAAGAACGGAGTGATGCTCACTGCATACCGGCTATAGTTACCTCTTTCGCTTGATGCTTGTTGATATATATCTGTGTAAGAAATGACCAAGATGGAGCAAAACCCCAATGTAAATTATGTGCCAAGAGCAATTCAATACCTCTCGGAAAAGGCAGCGGCTCTTGATCATCAAAGTTGAGCCGTAAAATGCTCGTTCTGAAATCGAAGAGGGAGAAAAGTTAAAGAAAATATGGATTGGACTCAAACACATTGTTCGATCCTGCGACTCAGGTTGCAATGATCCATTTACCCAAGATGCCTTGGAGGTCGGGGGTAGATAGTCTGTATTACTTATTGACAATCTAAGCTTGAAGTTGTAGGTCTAGAGTTAATAAAATATGGTAACGACTGTTTAAAGTGGGTATTAGTTATTAAGCTCAACTCCTGAATCTTGTGCATCCTCCTCGTCGGGGAAGACGGGCCGAGCCGCTGCGACTCCATGGGCATTTTTGTAGAACACTACCGATCCCTCGTCTTCGACGAACTGAGTAAAGGGGAATGTTGGGTGAGTATGGAAGAAAGTCGAAGGTCTTTGTTGACTGACTTTGCATTCTTTCATCACACGATAGACCTCCCTCCATCCTCCAGGTGCGCCTTGACGATAAATTCCAGCGCCTTCTAACTTTTTGCGCAGCGCCGCCGCAGCTTCCCATCTAGGCATGTCATTGATAAGGATGAGAACGAAACTACGACGAGGTTACTCACGCGTGATAATGAGGAATTTTGCTTGTGACATGGTGAAGGACGTGGGTCTCTGAGATTCCATTTGTGGCATGGGCTGCTATCCATCCCATAACTGGGCCTAGATCGCCGAGAAGGCTGCGATCTAAAGTGGAAAGGGCACCGCGTTGAAAATTAAAAATGTCTGAGCGATAATGAGGGATGAGAGGGTCGGTATGTTGGAGGAATGTAATCAGGACAAGCCAGTGGTTGACCCTAAGGTTTACTTCAGTCATATATCATCAATGTAGTTGCAATCTGACATACCACAAGTAAGGGATGAGATAAACTCGGAAGACAACAGGGAAGGACCACTGGAAGCATCCAGCGATAATAGCAGCGAGCCAAAGGAAAATACCGAAATCGGACCAGATGATTTGTCCACTATGATGCGGGGAAAATACGACGGAAGAGGGTGAGAAATCTAAGCGTAGGTCAGAATACGCTATATACACCAAAGACCCGCAGCTTACGATTAGTGCCTTTAGGGTATCGAGGTTGACCAGAGGTATTGTAAATAAGATACAGAGGAAGTCCTCCGAGCTAGATGATAGGAGGAATCAGGAACGGTCGACTTGCATGTGGTAAACGATGCGGACCAGGTAAATTACACATTGCAGGCTCGCGCCGAGAGGGGAATCACCTAGAGCCTCCCAAAGTTCTTTTTTGATCGCCTGTGATACGCTCGAGCCTAAGAGGTCTTCGCCTGATGGGTCGAATTCAGGTGCGCCCATTTCTTTACGCGTCCAGGGTACGAATACTTGATCCTGCGACATATGGCACGTCGCGGCGTGGTGCTTTGCGTGACTGATCCTCCAGGAGTGATAAGGAACGCCGAGTCTGCGCCAAAAGGATCAGTACGTGAAATATAGAAGAAAGTGTACCAGTATACCCAGAGTGTAACACCCAACCAACGGCGTTGTTTAATTGTTTCGATGTAGAGAATGCCTGGTGACCACATTCATGGGCGATGACCCATAAGCCCATGCCGAAGAGTCCCACCCAAAAGCTGTAGATGGCCCACAAGGCTACCCATGCGAACCCGTGTAGAGCGGGGTAAGGTAAAAATGGGAGGCTGGATTCCACGTATAACGTAGCCTTATAAATGCAGCCAATGATGAAGAGATCCCAAGCTCTAAAAAAAACTCAGATCACATTGGAGCTTTTGAACAGATATACGGACGCATAGGCCAAGGATTTTACAGCGGACCGTTCAAAACAGTGAGCACTGAAGGTAGGGTTGTTATGTCATGGTATGGCTGCAAAAAATAGTTGAGCCACATACGGAATTACATCGAGCAGCTCCTTCATAGAGAGATTAGGGACGACAACAGGTGTCTGCTCATGGTGGTCGATTATAGTCGACATTGGGTGGGACCAAAGTCGAATTCGTGAAAAAGAGTGACAGAGCTCTTGGGGCTGAGAGAAAATATAAAGGGGAGAGGACAGAACTTTTCAAACTTGGCAACAAAACGCGTCCGGCAACCAAAAATATTTTACGTGATGGCCGCGATATTCGATCGCCACTCCTATCCGAGAATGTAAAGCAACTTGGAAAAACACACGTGCCGTTTCCATAGGCTTTTGAATAGAATAAGAATGATTTGATTTTCTCGGAAATCAATTGCCTCGCATAAACCATAAGGTCAATTGAATAGAATTGTGAATTAAATTATTAAATACCACACTCCCTGACCGTGCACCCATGGATCAGGTGTACTTTCACGCATTGCAGCAATTGGAAGAGGAAGAGAGGACGATTCATTTGATGGGGCTATGATTCTTGCGATTCTCCTGGCCTTTTCGGTCTAAGAAGCATGGCAGATCCTTGCGGAATGACGTCAGCCGAAACGTTATACTTCTGTCGACCACAACTTCTTTCCAACCCACGCATCGCAACACCATGACAGGTTCTCAATGATACAATGAATGTCCGTTTGGTTCAAAGTGGGAGGTTGGTTGGGAGTATCTTGCATGGTGCAGAGATGATTGATATGGTTGTACAGAGTCCAAACTCGATGAGGAACTCGATAAATCGTTGGGTATAGCACCTTGTATACCTTCTGGAAGGCCCTCCTGAAATTTCCATTGGCGGACACAAAGAGAACTCCTGAGTCCTGTGAGTGCCGTTGAGCACCAGTGAACTGAATCAATCTGCTGCATGTACCAAATTAGTGTGTGTGACCATCACTGGACTGGAACCGCGAAAACGTTTGCCTCTATGATAGGAGCCAGTCTGCTATGACGGGCTTGGTTGTAAATAAGCCTGGGAGCGAAGCACTACAGCGACAAGATGGATGTGTTCGTCGTGGTTGGCGGTGTAAAGCAGGCTGTCCCAATAGTCGACCGTACATATGGCTCAACGTCAGGCTCCGAACTAGCCGTCCTTGCGTGTTCGTTCCAATAATTCAAGTAGCCCACTGCCTTACGCAAATACCCGGAATCCTTAAGTACAAACAAAAGCAAATCTAAACTTTAAACTTGGAAGGTCCTTGCGTGTTCCTCCAAGTTTAAGGTTTTGGTTTGTCTTTATTATTTTCGGTAATGTCCGTTCTCAGCATATCTCGATTTCGGATTCAACATTGCGTAGTTCTACTTGGAGCGACACACGCAAGGACGGCTGGTTCGGAGTCTGGCTCAACGTGTCAAGGCACGCCTAAATGGAATTAGGTTCTATCTTATGCGTCATCAGGAAGCCCATGGGATAACTCACCTATGGCACCCCGATTTGAACGGGACGAAAGACGAGAAAATGTCCAAAAGGTCAATCACCCTGTTCAGTGATATATCATGGACGAGCATGGACGTCGTCGTGAGTTGAATGGATGATACATATCCCTGAATAAGAACACCAAGAATCAAATATTATGTTGATGCATGGAGGGAGACGTCACCGTTATGCTGAAGGGTATCACGAATAACAGATTGAGGTGAGGTGAGTCGACGATGACTGATGTCGCGGGGGATCAAATACAAAAATCAAATACAAATACGGACAACAAAGTTGCTTCATTTCAAGGCGATATTCAATATCAAGCTCTCGGATGTTGCTAATCAGAACATGGGATATGCGCCAGTCATGGGTCATAATTGATCCTGGTTAAGTAGGAGTCTGGGATTTATTTTCCATTAAATAGTATGATGAGTCCGGGGCATCACCAACTACAAAGGAATCAGTGCGCTTTCTAAAGGCTTCCCGCTGGACTCAATCCTTTTCCTAGTAAGCTGCCACAAAGCCTCTCAAAGGAGGCAATGGTCATATCATCGGGTGGCTCACTTATGCTTCGCCGAAAGTGCGGGGGAGGCAAAACGTTGCCGCTTCCTCGAGTCCTCTCATCCTTCCGTAAAAGTGGTAAAAGTCTCCCAATGACCTGCTCAACACTGGGTCGCTCATTCACTGCGGCATTCCAGCAATCTTCCATAAGTAACCAGATACTTTCTGTCAGCCCCCATTCCAGCCAGGACACGCTGGAATCTTCCGGCCGCAGCGGTCTTTTCCCAGACTGTACCTGGAGTGTTACAGTCGCATCGCGAAAGATGTTGTGGAAGGGAATGTTTCCAGTGAAAACCTTTTGAACATGTGACAGGGAATTTTGACAAAAGGGTGGAGACGACAGACCTCGTAGCACACACAACCAAAGGCGTATACATCGCTGAAGACTGTGTTTGGAACATCCTCATCACTGTTCAAGTCGAATAGTTCAGGGGCCTGCCAACGCGTAGACCCACCTTTCGACGAGACAGACGATTGAGTTGTCCACGCTTTTATTTCTGGGTCACAGATAGATGCAATACCAAAATCACAGAGGCGAGCCCTTCCCTGTTCGTCGATCAGGATGTTGGGCTACGCAAGACACAGATGAGTTTATATGCACACTAATTTGAGAGCTGTAACCCTACTTACACCCTTCAAATCGCCATGAATAATGCTGTTGTTGTGTAGGTATGATAGCCCTTTTGCGACGTCGAAAGCCTTTGTGGTAATAGTTGGGTTAGCTTAGGAACTACAGCCCATCTGCCATACTTACCAAGGCGAGTCGATCGACCTTTGGGTTGAGCCTCAGGAACGTAACGATGTCGCCATTTTGCATCCACGGAGAGACAATACAAAGCCGATTCTTGAAATGGAATAGTCCATATATCGGGAGAACATTGGTATGAGACAGCTGTCCCCAGAGTATAACTTCCTTGGAGAATTGCTGAGGGATAGGTTCAATGTTACTACGTTCTCAGTAGAAATAAGTGATACCTCTGCTCACCTTGAGCACATGTTGAAGCTGGCTGTCCTGGTAGATGCGGATGGTTTTCAAGCAGACTGCCTGCCCCCGGAAAGACCCCTTGTATATATCGGCAAACCCACCCCCGGTAACGGGTTCCACGCTATCCTGCGTCACACCCTTTAGATCATAACAGGTGGGATATAGACCAGACTTCGTGGAAAGCCTCTGAGTGGCGACAATGAGGCGGCGTCTAAAGTCTTCAAGAAGCGTCGGATCGTCGAGAAGCTATATGTTATCAGGATCGAGGATTCGCTACGACGGCGATCGTGACTTACCCATTGGAAGAAATTGAGCAGGACCTGCGCATCAGAACCTCTAGCGTGTAAAAGTGCTCTGCAATGTGCCTCGTTGTCCAGGATGCGATGAGTTCGAACTGAGGCAAGGGCCCTGCGATCCAGCGGTACGTTAGCTGCACCATCCTTGAGCTTGACCGAGCTACTTTGGCCATACGAGTTGAGCGGCATTGCAACACTATCAGCAGATAGGATTGTATCACGCGTACGACGCACTACGCCATGGCCCCGCAAATTCTGATATTTGCTTGGATACGGACTTGGGCGATTTGTAGGAAAATGTTCGCCGCTCAGCTTCGCTCTGGAGCCACGTTGGACAGATCGATCTAGTTCATGACTACTCGTTACTGGCCAGTGTGAGTTCTTGGCAAACATTCCCATCGGAGCTGATGGAAAGTTTTGGAAGAGAGGCCGAATTGAGCTTGGAGGGTGGGGAGATGAAAAGGCGTGGTAAATCGCCTTCGCTGGAGAGTCGTCGTTTCCCGGTAATCCTAGCGAGCTCTGCGGGGACTGATAGGGTTGAGTGGACATTCGAGAAGGTGCAGTCGAACCAAACGTAGGGAGCTGCACAGATTCTATGAAGCGACTCCATGAGTCTAATTCAGGAGTATTACTAAAGTTGTGGGGTGTTCTAGGAAGGCTGGCAGGCAGAAAAGGCGGTTTCGAAGATTGGAAAGGTTGAGTTGCTCTCGGTCGGTCTCCGTTTTGGGGTAGAACTGGTGGCTGCCCCCGCGGGATCAACTGGGCCAAGCCACGCGGCGCCTGCGTCAGGGGAGCTTGTGATGGCCCAGCCTCCTGTAAGCGAGTTTGGGAGGGAGGGAGAGTACCTTCTGTGACGAGCTCTGGGCCAAAATCCTCTAGGAAACCGAGGAGATCGCGTCTCTCACTTGCAGAAAAGACGTCTACTAGCGGTGGGCTTGGGAAGACACTGGAGAGTTTGCCATCTGGTGCGGGATGGTCAGTGTCGGGAGGAGGGCTGGGGACGAGAGGTTGGTGGTTGGAAGAGACGACGCGTGATTCCGGGGATTCTAAGCGCGTTGGCCGGTTGGTGTCAGGAAAAGTATATATGAAGGACGACTCAGAGTTCGGAGGATAGAAGATTTCGTCGTTCTCAGAGTCGGAAGATAATGGAGACCTAGCGAAATAATCACTATACATGATACCAAACGTGATCAATGAGATCGAGTGAGTACTGGTCCGATGAGGGAAGGGAATGCAGTACAGGTGCACACCGCTAAGCACATCACCGCCGCCATCAAGAACAAGGTTCACAACTCTATTGCAGTTTGACAGTGTCAATGCCTAATCGCATAGCACCGGACCGTAGGCCGCACTGCACATTCCACTGGAATTTGTCCAACGATTGGCTCCTTGGTATAGTCGTCAATGGTTGTCAATGCTCACGACGTGTCTCTGTGGTGATGGATAGGAAGTCAACATCCGAACAAAGCTGAAGGATAGCAGAGTCGCTCGCAGTGATGTTCGACCGAAATATTATGTAGTTCGAGCAAGGCAGCTAGTTACTAGAAGAATACGGTTTATATCCCTGGGCTTTGTAGGATTTGGGGTATGAAGCCTGTGAGGAAGCAGAGAGAAGCAGGCAGTTTGGCGTATTTCAATTTGCTGATGCCTGTTTTACCAAAGCCCACACATAGATGCAAGTGTGCCACGCTCTTGACTCTCCACGACTCAGATGACCAACAACAATGCCGCGAATGACACAAAAGACCGGACCCTGACTCCTACCTCCACGAACAATGTCGAGCGATAAACTCAATCTCCCCGCTGATCATCTCAACCCCCGCAGGCCTTCACATTCTCTCTCAGGACGTGTTGCCATCGTCACCGGTGCTGGCTCCCAGTCTAATGGCATCGGAAACGGAAGGGCTGCCGCAATACTCTTAGCAGAAGCTGGAGCCCACGTCGTTTGCACAGACATCAACCTTGACTGGGCCAACACGACCGTCTCTATGATCAATTCTGAATTTGGGGATGGTACGGCCGTCGCGATACAGGCGGACGTGACAAAGGCTGCGGACTGTAAACGCACTGTTGACGAAGCCTTGAGGCGGTTTGGGCGTCTCGACATCCTAGTGAACAACGTTGGGGTTGGTGGGCCACATGGTACAGCTGTGGAGGTCGACCCAAAGCAATGGGCTCAAGGCCTCGAAGTCAATGTCACAAGCATGATGCTCATGGCCAAGTTTGCTGTGCCTGCAATGGAGAGGAACAAGAGAGATGAACTGAGTGGGCGGGGTGCCATCGTCAACATCGCGAGCATTGCCGGACTGATTGGTGGAACTCCTGTGCTACTCTACCCTACAAGTAAGGGCGCCATTGTGAACATGACG
>JABCKO010023811.1:32029-45839 GCA_018855915.1 Tephrocybe sp. NHM501043
CGCAGCGTTGGATGACTCACGCCTTTCAAGTCGCCGTGGATGATGCTGTTTTTATAAAGATACCATAGCCCTTAAGCGAGATCGAAAGCCTGTGCGCACCGAGACATGAATCACGAATTGTGTACTCACCAGTGAGCGTCGATTACCACTTGCGTTGGCCGTGAGATACATAACAATATCGCCGTTGTGCATCCACGCAGTGACAATACAAATCCTGTTTTTGAAATGATATGACCCATATATCGGGAGGACATTCGCATGAGGGAAGTGGCCCCAAAGTATGACTTTCTTGGAGAATTGCTGTCGATCCTACAACAACGGAGGACCCAACTCATCATTAGTACATGTTGTATCGGTAGATGCGGATAGTATTCAAGCATACCACTTGCCCCTTGAACGTTCCCTTGTATATATCAGCGAACCCCCCGCCAGTGACAGGTTCTTGGCTATCTTGCGTGATGTTCTCAAGGTCAGAGCAGAAGGGTAGAGGCCATATTTGATGAAAGTTGTTACACAGAAACGATAAGGCTGCGTCTGCACTCTTCGAACACACTTGATTCGTCTAGGAGCTATCGAGATACAGAGGTATATAACTGAGTTTATTGTAGAAAAACAATCAAAGATTACACACCCACTGGAACATATTGAGCAGCACCTGGGCATCTGGGTCTCTGGTACGTAGCAGCTTCCTGCAAGATGTCGCCTTGCCCAAATACATCGTGTTTGGTCCAAAGAGGTAGCTCGAGGTCGAGCCGAAGTAATACAGAAGCATTATGAGGGGTTGCAGAGGTGACACCATCAGCGCCCTCTTTATTATCCTGCTCTGCGAGACGAGTTTCAGGCATTGCAAAAGAGGACACAAACTCGTTCTAAGATGTCTTAAAAAATTATGGTAATGTAGATAACAAGTATAACACACCCATTTGGCATGTGGTCATGCCATCCATGCTCTTCGAGAATACTTTCGGGTGAGTCAAGCGTAAACTTCACGACCTCATTTTGGGAGACTTGAGGGTCCGAATATGGTCTCAGATTATCCTGCTCTGCGAGGAGAGTTTCAAACATGGCAAAAAGAGGCCGCAATTTCTTTCTGAGACGTATGAGAAATTTATGGTAAAGGAGATAACAATTGTGACACACCTATACGATATGAAGTAGGCGTCCATGCTCTTCTATAATACTTCTGGGTGAGGCAAGCGCAAAATTCACGACCTCCTTTTGGGAGACTTGAGGATTTGGATATGGACTTGGGCGATTTTGGGCTCTGCTGTTCCAGGTTGCCAGAGCAGTGAATTGGTAGTGGCGCTGAAATGGCTCGATTCTTTAGTTCACCGCGCCTCTCCACGGGCTTCAACTTCTTTTTGATTCCCGTCGTTACTAAAGATGGAGTCTGAGACCCAGTACCGGTACTCTCGTACAGTTGACGACCAGAGCTGGTTTTCGCGCACAGAATTTCAGCACCTTCATACCGCTCTGGGACCAGAGCAAAATTCTCGGCTGTTGTTGCCTATCCGGAAAGAGACGTTGCTGCCTCAACATACATGACGGACGAAGATGCAATTCAGGTCAACACAGCAGCTGCAGCATTCCTTTGCCATTACATATTTAACAGAATACTGACAGGACGCCTTAGTCTTGAACGAAAAGGAATGCAAGGATTGGAGGTCAAATCGCCAGGATGGAGCATCGGAGGCTTGAATGAACGATTGTGATGAGCGTCGGTTCAGAAGATAAAGCATTTTATTTTTCAAATTCAAAAATATTCATCAATTACCTCGGCATTCGCCGGCCCAAATCCGAAAACACCCTCAGTGTCGAGGTCTTCATCCAGCACAACCTAAAAACATGTCTGCCCTGCGTCTGTTAACCACTGCCGCCCGCCGGGCATCTATGGCCGCTCCCATGGGCCGTCGCGGCTACGCTGAAGTCGCTGACAAGCTCAAGCTCTCTCTCGTTCTGCCCCACCAGGTTCGTAGTTCTTATATACCTTCCATGCATGTCTATTTGCTCAGTAAATCTAACGTCCGTTTATAACAGTCCATATTTACCTCGACAGAAGTTGTACAAGTCAACATCGCCGCTGAAGCTGGTGACATGGGTATCCTGGCGAACCACGTCCCAAGCATTGAGGCGCTCCGCCCTGGTGTGGTGGAAGTTATCGAGACGACCGGCGCATCGAAGAAGTGGTTCACGAGCTCTGGGTTCGCGACGGTGCACCCGAATAACAAATTGACGATCAATGTGGTAGAGGCGGCACCGTTAGAGGACTTCTCTCTGGAGGTGAGTTAGTTCCTTTGTAGGTTTTGGTGGTTGTGGGGGAGAGGGAACATGAAGGGCCTCTTCTTTCACGTTCTCCGACCGTCTTGCCGTTCGCGTCCCACTCGTTCGTTCCCAATTCCGAATTCCTCAACCTTACTTACCCTCTCCACCCTAGGCGGTCCGGACGAACCTCGCAGAGGCACTCAAGGTCGCGGCAGGCAGTGGCTCGGAGGCAGACAAGATGGAGGCACGCATTGAGGCGGATGTTTACGAGACTCTGCAGCATGCGCTCGCAAAGTAATCTAATTATTACTATTACTCACGGTGGATTCCAATAGACGTACGTGCGTTTCGACCCTTTGTAAAACCCGAAAGGTCATTTCAAAGGCGCGAAGAGCGAGGCAGAAGTCGTGGCGATATACTACGCGATGACACCTTCAACTAGTTTCTCTTGGTCGTACTTGCTTCCTTGATCTATAAGTGCAGGTCTCTGCATCTTCGACTTTCACTTCATACTTCTCAAGGCGGTGTAACATCTCATCTGAAGTTGGTACAAAGTTGAACGTTGAACTCTTAGCTCAGGGTTCACTTTTAAAGTCTTTCCCCGTGACCGTGTGCTCTCTGATCAGTATCTCTTTAACCGCTAACAGCCTTACTACTACTGCTGGTCGTTGAACATATGTCTCTGATCATACATCAGCAGCTGAAGGCTATTGGCGACAGAAGGCAACGCACGAACCGTTACTGGATATCTCAAGGCTCAGCATAATGGAAGTATGGGTGATTCGAGAAGCAACCGTTCTGCTGATCGTTCCACCCCATGACTTCACCTGGGACCATGGGTTGACGGCCTGATATGCAAAAGTTTGAAATGGCATCTGCAATCATCATTCTCTCACCGTTCACGGCCTTTTTCAGAGCTGCGCCCTTCGCCAATATTGCAATCCCGAAATTGAAGAACTGTGATGCAATTTACGACATGGTACATATGTCCGTCAATTGAAGAACTTTGAAATGGCATCTGCAATCATCATTCTCTCACCGTTCACGGCCTTTTTCAGAGCTGCGCCCTTCGTTCAATATTGGACCCCCGAAATTGAAGAACTGTGATGCAATTTACGACATGGTACATATGTCCGTCAATTGAATCACCCTTCGACTCTAACTGATCGGTTAGACTACCTTTATGTTTTCACGCTGCAGACTTGGCGACGCAATGCCCCATGCTCCTGGTCATAACACTGAACATCACATGGTAGACAATTGCTGTTGTATTCATTGTGGCTTGATCACGACGCCTGTCGCAACTCCGACACAGAAGCTGATATTCTTTACCAGTCCATATGACATGTTTGACTTATAAGTCTCCAGCCTGGCTTCTCCACTCACACCGCAAACAACATGAGCACAATTTCATTTGACTCGACAAAATTCTCTTAGTTTTTTCTGATCAGCGCCTAGCGGCACTGGATTTCTCATGTCGCGCAAGCTGAACATATCACGCTGACAATTACATCTCTGTATGCCCAAACTTCCCCTGTAACCCACAGAATCGCGCTGGAAATCACTGGATCAGGTCTACAAGATCGATATAGCAATGATAACGGCCTACAGATCCTAATTATTGCTTCACCTGGCGCCGTTCACAGATTCTCTGAACTTGTTGCAATGAGTTATGTACCTGCCAGTGGAAATGACTGATCTGATATGGATACATGTATTCTGGACTTGGTGGATGTACTTGGGCTTGGGCTGGCTGACAGAGCGAAGCCCCACTTCTACAAGACTTAACCGAGTTGGGGCCTATGGTCTCGTCCGCCTTGATACGCCCAGTTCCTCAAGTCTTCTATTTGCAAAACCCGGAAAGTAGTTTCCCCAGGTTCGTCAACACTATCATGCGTCTTCTGATTGCTGTGCCAATCTTGAGTTCTTCCAGCTCAAGGAGAAAGCCTTTCTCTTCTCTAAGCTTGTATATTCTCCGCCGTTCTAGCCGTCCTTTCAACGACCATCCTGCATTTTTGGGACAGCATCCGATGCTTCCAATGCTAGCTTCGTTTGGGCGGACGACCTGGGTATTTGAGTTTCGACTCATCGATACATATGACAATCTGGACAATCAGGAAATCAACGTATCTACTGACTCTGCAAATCATCGATAACGAATAGTGGCTGTTGGTGGTTCGATAGTTGTATCAATTGAAATAGCGGGGAATCGTCACAAATGCTAGTCCGGGCTCTTTAATAGTTCTGAATCAGACCATGCGAGAAGTTGATGACCTCAGGAAGCCCTTACCTGCCCGACGTTCAAACTGGTAATGGTACCCGCACTTGACTTCGAGGGCGGAGCTGGGCTAAAAACCATTGATTCGGAAGAGAATTTTGACTGGTCATCGAGTGCCGATGAAAAGTCCTTGTCGCGTAAATACTTGCGCGAATTGAGCCTGTAAGGATGATCAGAAATAAAAATAAGCCTGAAGGGGCTGTTCCATACATCGCAACTGTGAAGACGGAGGCGGTCAGTTTCTGAGATCAACGCAGTAACGTGAAAGGATGCGCACAGAATGTATTGACATACAGACGCGTCACGAGTAAATGCGGTGTAAGCCAGTACATCTCCTGATTGAATGCCCAGTTGACAACGAACAACATCGTCTGGACAATTGTTACAAGTGCGCCACGCTGGAGAAAAAAGTATACAAGGTGGCGAACGATTCGCTGAGTACTGTGAATAATTGTCAATCAAGCGCCAGAATCTCCTAAGGCCTAGAAAGACTATATTTACCCCCGTGTAACATTAGGGCTGGCACGCTTCAAAAACATGCACATGGTAACGGTGGAGATGATGTCAAACAGCATGGCAAATCCTTTTGACCCAGAAAACCCAATCTAGAAGACGCTTAATGCGCACATAGCTACGGACAAGTCAGTGAACGTGGGACGAACCTGGATTGCGAGAGCCCAGTGCTCCCAATTAGAATGGATAAACATCATGGTGAAGCACACGCAACCGAACACTACAGGCACCATTAGTTCAAATAAAAGAAAACGCTCAAGACCCCTCACAAAACGACAGAATTGCGAACAGTGCCTGGAAGTCGGTTTAATTATCCTGCAACTGCTACAATCGAAAAACTTCGCAAGGGATCCTCACCAAGACTGAGACAAGAATTCGGCCGCCAAGGCCGTCAGGCTTGACTGTCAAAACGTGAGACATCAGTTGACGATAGAATCGGTGCAACTGTTTTGGTAGCAACATACCACAATATATCTGATATCCGAAATAAAACTGCGCGCTAGAGGAATCGTTGAATATTGAAGTAAAAGTAACCATAGAGACAGGGCCTCACGTGAAAGTGATGAATATTGCGAAGATACATTCTGCTGCAAGAGCTCTGCAGTCTCCTTAGTCGCATTGTTGTTGGAGCGGAACCGCTCTGACCACTCACGGTGTAATCTGCCACAGATGGGAAACGTCACCAAACCGAGGGACCTACAAAATTTCACGGCTTTGAAAAGAAGACGGTCAAGAGCGTCAATTCTCAGAGGCTTACGAAGTATTCAAATACCGCAGCGATAACAAGAGCGGTCGAAATGAGATCAAACAAACTGACAAAAGATAATCAGTAGATGGCGGTGTGGTCAAGAGCGCAATAATTCGTGCTCACAACATCGCTGCTGCCTGATAAGTTTGGGCGTAAGAGTCACAAAAGTCGGCCGACCAGAATAAAAGCTGGCTCACTACACATCTCAGCCATGGCGTATCCTTGTTCTTCCTGAAATAGAAGTGGGCTTGGACGACACTAATGCCGCAGGTGCTAATTGGAAATGCGAAGAGTGAGATTGAAGAAGCAAGAGAAAGTGAAACAGCGCGCACAAGACCGCAAGCACGAGTCCTACGTGACAATGAGACTAGTGTTCGACATGAATCCTTGATGTATTCACAAGGGCTCACCCCAGTACATAGGCCCAACAGATTTACCGATATCGGGCTCGCTCCTCGATGTAATGATGTATTCGCCGAACATTTCGCAGTAGTGGGCTATACACAGAAGTGTACAAGAAGATGTGCAAATATGGGCGATGGATGGAAGACTTCTCTTAAGTTCCCGAATTCCATCAAAAGAAAAACAACAGCTTATGGATCGTGCATTGCCTCTTATTGTGTATACTCTTGGATCGACTGGCCAAATGGGCTCGAAAGAATAGGCTCGAAAGAACTGATCAGGGTTCAACAGGCCAGTCTGGCACATACCTATCAGCGATTCAAGTGGAGTAATTTGGTCAATCACATTTCATAATATTCCTCACGAATGTCGGTTTCAGCTGTCCTCGCCCACTACTCGGGGATGATGAGATGTCATCGGGCGGGGAGGTCAGCGTTGAACTTGTACTTAGGTGTGACACGCAACCTCACTGAACAATTTGAAAGGGTCTTTGTTCCAAAACAATATATACACCAGGCACCCAGCACGTAAGCTGTTCCCGCGCTGCCACCGCTTCATGGCAAGTATCATGGCCTGATCAAACAGTGGCATGCTGTATAATGTAGATCCCTATGGAATAATTCACTCAGCAGGTGATACAACCGCTAATTAAAGGATATTACCTGGTGTGGCTTCCTCTTTGTGCTGCGACCATTCGAGGTTGCACCGACTATTGATGGGAATATCTTGAGGGCAGGACAATTCGATGGTTATCACTTCCTCCAGCGTGCACGACATTCTACGATGCCAGTGGGTCTCCTGGCTTGGAAGAGCACGAATTTCTCCCAAGCGCCCAATTCGCCGTGGCGAAGTCATGTATGATAGTGTTTCTAGATCCAGTGGCACTGATGATTCAAGACGGTATATGGAGATGACCTTGATCTCTCCCGCAGGCGTAGACATGAGGGGCAAATTGATCTGAAGCTCGCATATCTCCATGCCATAGTCAATGGCGCGAAATTGCATAATAGTCGAAACCTGCATAATGAGAAACGTAAGTTACGTCGTACCAAGGCCCCACCACAGAATACACACCTTATTGACCACTACCACCTTTTTATCTTCTGGATAGACTGTGCCAGAGAGTGACATGAACCTCGTTGAATGAGCATCAAAGATTTTAAAAGGTTCATCCGCATTTATCTGTGCTACACCAAACGGAAAATTGGTGAAGTTTCTTGCAATGGGGGGAGAGGGGCGAGTGATTGTATCGAATCCTATATATTGAGATGGCCGGCGAAGAGTGTGGATAGTCTTTCGATTGAGAGCAAAGTTTCCATCACGGTGATTCACCCAGGAGTTCAAGTATAGGGTGAAAACATTCATAGCTGTGCATGCGATGCAGATCCAGAGGACAGCGCTTTGATATGATATGGTCAAACCATGCTCCAAATGCTCGGAGGTCGAGAGTCCTTGGTCGTCCTCATCGGTGGAAACAGGTCGATACGGTTCTCTGTTGAGACTTGAGCTTGACATACCAGTTGAGGCTGGAAATTGCATAGTACTAGGAGCAAAATGATATTAATAAACAAAACCTAGCGAATCCCAATCTTCCGAGCAGAAAGGTGGGAGATGGCGGCAATACCGGAAGCAAAAAGTCGCGTATACCGGAGATATGTTCAGTTCAAGTCGGAATGTTCCAGGGTGCGGGTGGTGGCGCTACAACTCCTGAGATCTCAACTTCAAATGCCCACATGGCACATGGTAATCTCCACCGTGACATGCGATAGGCTGCTGCAAGTATCCGTTAAACGTAAATTTATATCGCATGATCACATTATGTTTCTTACAGATCCCTATGTAAGCGTTCCTAGAGTTTGAGCGTATCAGATTTGCAAAGACGATCAATGCCAGATGGATGTCACTATTTCCATCGGTACAACGACTTAGTTTATGGGTTCACCGACTGTCACGCGTATTGATGTGATTACACAACCAGTACCAATGCGACTCTGAGGCTAGTAGTACCAAAGAACATTCTAACGCTCCCTTTGGCAGGTTCGCTCGGCTTTCTAAAGTCCTGAGCATTGACTCGCCCCGACTCTCTCTATCGCAGATCTTGCTACATTGAACACCCTCCTCTAGGATGGCCCCGGCACAGCCCAGGTGTCAGGTATACATGGCCACAGTGCTGATGATTTTCTTCGTACTATGCCTTGCTGTCCTTTACCCCCATGGTAAGTTCCGACTCTATTAGGCCGTGTCCCTTCGGCACTGAGTTACACAGGGTCTACAGCTAGCTACAGACAAACTACGTTCCCAGCTATCGATGTGCCATTTTCCGCACCCGTGGCTATACATATCGGAGAAGGGTCCCACTATGATCTTGACTCATCTCAAGGAGCCTTGGAATATGCAAAACTTCTGCCGTCAGGTGGACATATCGTTCATCTGGTTAACCCTCGCACCGGGCACAGACAGCAGTATACCGTCACCCTCTTTCATCAACTAAAGTGCCTTGGGATTCTCAGAAACGAACACAATTTTCCTCACAGTGAACCGCTTACGCACCACTGTATCACCTATCTTCGCCAGACGATTTTGTGCCGACCAAATCTAAGGTTAGAATCCGTGAACAGCCCAATAGGCAGTGCAAGTCGCGGTTACGATGCTGTCTGCCCGTGTGATTGGACACATCTGTATGAGGCCGCAGAGGATAATTATAGAAGGTATTCGTAGCGCTCAACTACCAAGGAATAAGTGATTGAATGGCCCAAATAACAAAATGGTACTAATTTCTTGCTCTTAGGCGGTGTGTCGAACTCTAGATTGATTGACAGATACGAGTAACACGACGAGTCCAAACTAAACTCACGCCCTTAAGAGTGTTTTGTTGATCCTGATTGCTTGAGAAAATTATAAACATTGAATCGACATATTCACATGCCCCACATATGGTGATGGTCTTACGATACGAAACAAATGCAACTCGAGGGGATTCTCCGATCACGCACTGAAAACGACATGGAAAGCGCCCTCAAAGTCAGCAAGGATGTCACTGATGGCTTCGATACCAGTTGAGATCTGAAAAACTCAGAAGTCAGAAACAATAGGATGACTGTCAGGTTATCTGGGAGTACCCGTATCAAGTCGGGGGTAACACCTGACAGTAGCTGCTCCGCTTCAGTCAGCTGAGAGTGAGTCGTGCTTGCTGGATGGATCACAAGAGTTTTTGCGTCGCCTTGCCATAAGGTATTAGTAGGTAATAACAATTTTCAGACGCTTAGATTCTCACCGACATTGGGGAGATTGCTGACCAGCTTTAAACTATCGACGAATTTGCTCGCTGTTCGGACATCACCTTTGATACCAAAGCTAAGCATTCCGCCGAATAGACCGGGTCGCATCTGTTTCTTTGCTATCTCGTAAGAGCGGTGTGTACTGAGGCCAGGATACGAAACCCATGCAACATGGGGGTGCTTCTCAAGCCACCTAGTATACATATAGATGACTATGATCGTCTCGAGAAGGATCAGACTTACTCGGCAAGAGCCAGCCCATTCGTACTGTGTCTTTCGCCACGCAAGCTGAGAGTCTCGAGGCCTTGAAGTAATAGGAATGCGCCAAAGGGATTTAGGCATGGTCCAATGTCGCGAAGCATCTGGGCGCGAACCTTGATGGCATATGCAATCGGTCCGAATTTGTCGGAGAGAACGAGGTCGTGGTAACCCTCGGCAGGTTCTGTGAATGCAGGGAACTTTCCCGACTCCTTCCAGTCAAACCTTCCTGTTAACTTTCTAGAATCAGTCATTTAGAAGACATGTCAAAGGACTGTACCTGAATCGACTATCACACCTCCGATCGTCGTTCCATGGCCACCAATCCATTTTGTAGCACTGTGCACTATAGTAATGATGTTATAGTTTATAAGCAGCGAAAGAAGTCCAGTCCCTCACCAATTATGTCGGCTCCAAGATCAAAAGGTCGGATAAGGTAGCCTAGAATCGATGAGCTGAAAGGGTATTTCTACCCGCCAGAGAACATACCGCCCATTCCAAATGTGTTGTCAACTATCAAGGGAATCTTGTGATCGTGAGCGACCTTAATAAATAATTATTAGTGGTATTGTGCCAAGAAACATCGAATTATGTACCTTAGCAAGGGCCGGGATGTCGAACACAACGTAATCAGGGTTAGCCACCGACTCGATGAAGATAGCCTTGGTATTATCGTCGATTGCAGCCGCAAATTCTTCCGGCAGAAGCCCAGTAACAAAGTGGCATCCTATGCCAAAGTTCTTGAAGGTAACTGATTCGCCAATCAAGGCCGAGGGCACTCAACGGAAGGAAATCAACAATACCTTTGAGTTGATTGTAGGTCTGCAATAAAGTGTCAGTTGTAAATATGAAATGGACATAGGCGAGCATACGAACTCCTCCATACAAATGAGTCCTAATCATCCAGGCCAGCGTGTGTCAGACCACTTCTTGAAGTTAACAATGTTACTCCTTACGATGCAACGATGTTATCGCCTGCACGTGCAAGTGCTCCGATGGCCATGAACTGTGCAGATTGACCGGAGGACGTTGCGATGGCGGCTACACCACCTTCAAGTTGAGCGATACGTTTCTCAAAGACATCCTAGGAAAAATGTTCTTAGAATCGAGAACAAGAAGGATCAGCAACAGCTGACTAACGACGGTCGGGTTGGCAAGCCTCGAATAACTGTAGGCAGGATCACTATGCATGATATTCATTAGTCTAAAGTGCTGAAATCCTCAGGTTGGTGATCTGATCGCACTTCAACGCAAAGATTTCAGCAGCATGCTGAATGAGCCAAGTACCAAATCAGCCCATCAATACTGAACACTGAGCAAACGATGTACTGCAGAGTTGTTAAACACAAAGCTGGTTGATGCGTAAACAGGGACCGCTCGCGCATTGGTGGCAGAATCTGGTTGTTGGCCGCCATGCAGTTGAATCGTCTCGAATTCCGGTGTTATGTAGGAGTCAGTAGATGCACTGCGGTAGGTGTTCAACAATGCGTACTTGTAGAATGTCTCCGTCATTGAAGATGAAAACTGGCTATGTACTTAATGGAAGGTGACGAATGTGAAAGTAAATTTGGGAAGTATATAATGTATCATACCTATCTTATATAAGTAAATTGTAACGAACAATCAATCACTGATTCATGTTCATATTGATTATACAAGCATAACTAATTCCATTTCTGCGCCCATTTCGCGAAGTCAAGGTCGTTCTGGTCCAACTCTGCGTATAGCTTCTCCCAATCTCTACACACCATCGTACTTCCAACTCTATCATACTCTAGTTTTCTGTCCATGAAGTCCCCTTCCTCCAGCGTATCGTTTGCGTCACAGAGTAACGTCTGGCGAAGATAATTGAGACAATGGCCGTAGTGCTCACTGTCTACGGAGGACGAGTTCCTGTGACGTAGGCGGAGCTCTATGGCTCGAAGGCAATGTAATTGATGAAAGAGGGCAATAAGAAAGAGACGATGGTCTGGACCAAGCCGCACCCGCCCATAGCCATTTGGCAACGCCTCAAGCAGCTTCCACTCTTGCATAGAGGTCGGCTCGTCACCATATAACTGGAGGTGCACGGTTTCGTGCAACGTCATGGCCACGACATCTAGTGTAGCGATAGGGTACTCTAACGGAAAATCGTTGCCCACGTATGTTTGCATTTGCGCCCGATTGCCTGCATGTAATTATGAAACAACCCTCTAAAGAACTTGAACAACAAACGGATGACTGACCGGAAAACAAAGCTCCTTTACTGGAAATCCTTCCAATGTTGAGAAAGATTACACCTACGTTCACAACCACCATAATCCAGGCAACAGTCGTTGATATCGACGGCATTTCCTGCTCAGGGCTTCAATTTCAACAGCCTTTGAAAGCAAGGATGTCAACAGTCCTGTATCCTTACCTGTCTCTCGTTATTCCAGCGGCTTGATGTAAGTTCGAGGAAGTCCCGATCTCTGCGCATTGCGAACTCCTATAGGCTATTGATGTCATATGCCTTATAGGCCTTGTCGTTCCTTCGGACTATTGCTTCTGAAAACATAGGACATACGGAGGATTCCGCGATAGATAGAGCAAGAAGCGCATGGTCGTTGACATGAGAATCCCGCACAAGAACAGGTGGTTAGGTCATGGTGGTCCTCATGGTTAGGTACGGTTCGGCTTATTGAAGGCCTATCTTCCTGTGATCCCACAATCTGAGTTTCTCAACCAATGAGACTACCTTAGGAATAACCCACCTGTCTCAGTTGGCACTAGGTTTTCTTTCGGCGGCAAAGTCCTATACAGTTGGATCCGTGGAGTATGGAAATGATGTTGACCACGCAAGCCATAAGGAAATAACGAAAAGCCAGCGTAGATCGCTGGTTCCGAACTGCATGAGCACTGAAAGTCTTCTAGGACAGACTGATGGAAGTTGAAATCGACTGATCGTGTCGCCCAGACCCTGCGAAGGAAAGGCTTGATAAGGATGCGTGCGCCACGGATGTTGGCCGCATGAAACTGAAATAAGCCAGCAAAATTCAGAAGTTTGATAACTCCTCTATCTAATTTATTTCCTCTATGACCCTGTGACCTCCAGGACTTTGGTGCCACTAGCTTTCCGTGACCTCTGTTGGTCACTCTTTGAGACAGACTGTTGCGATCTATTCTAGTATCTTCGAGGAATCACGGTGCTGTCCTGCGTAAATTCCCTCTCAGTGGTCGCTCACAGGGTTGTCAGTCAAGGACTGTGCCATATATAAGATGATCTATGAACCAACAATGTGATCTTAACGACCCATCACAGGACAGCATGAAAGTCGCTCCAACCTTGACTACACTGTTTCTCCTTGTTGCCACCCAGCTTGCGTTGATGCACTCCGCTACCAGTCTTCCGGCCGTGGCCGAAGGCGCCGATAGTTGCCCCACCCCCAATATGCAAGTCGATTCCACTCTTCGTAAGTCACATTCATTGGCCAAGATAGATAATTCTGATATGCTATGATAGGCCAAGGATGCAGCTAAAGTGTGTGCACACTCTTCTCCTTTGGTGGCCATGACAGAGATCAGGCACTAACCTCCCAATAGTGAGATTGGTGGAGTGCATTCGATGAAGTCTAATGACTGGAGTTCGCTCCTCGTCACTCCTAAGGGCCGGAATTCGTCAATCCATCCTTTGCACTCATCCGAGCCCTTTCATAGAACTGAGACCACATTAACGAATTGGGAACACATGCTTAAAGAGCTATACTTGGATCTTTTGAACCAAATTTTCTGATTTATCTACTGTCGCTGGCCCCGTACTTCTAAGTCCTTGAGATTCTTTAGGATGCTTGATTAGGTACACAGTGCTCCCAACGGATCTCTTTTAAAGTTGCGCTGGGGTGAAATCGCCTGTCGAGAGTCAGATTCGACGAGCAGAGCGTTGTTTGACAGATGTACAGGTTCATCTCCACTTCTACCCCAAGAGCAACGCCCAAGACCCGCATGCAAGGCAATCATAAAATACCATGAAGAGGCGATAGATAGGCATAGCTCCATTCCGCAGAAGTGAGCAAGCACCGCCGATTACAAGTCCAAACCGACAACTGATAATGT
>JABCKO010023812.1:0-44970 GCA_018855915.1 Tephrocybe sp. NHM501043
AACGCTCGAAGCCTTCCCACAAAGGAGCGAGGCCCAAAACTACTAGTGCGTCTCTGACATTTATGCCTGTGGTATTCATCCTATACTGATGCGTCTTCTCACAGCGGCGAGCTTCTCCTCGACCGGGGCGATTTCGAGAACGCCGTCAAGGCATTTGACCGCTCGATTGAGCTGGAAAAAGCCAAGAGACACCCCAATGTGCTGCCCACTGTCAACAAGGGTCTAGCCCTCTTCCAGTGGAAGCAGGATCCTGGTGCTGCAGAGCGCTGCTGCATGGAGGCGCTGCGTGTTGATCCTGAGTGCGAAGCCGCCGTCTCCACACTCGCACAGCTCAATCTTCAGCAGAGCAAGCTGCATAAGGCCATCGAGTACCTTACTCGCCAGGCAGAGCTTGCAAGAAGCGAGCTGGAGCTCCAGAATGCGCTGACATATCAATATGTGAGCCTTTTTCAAACATGTTATCTTCTCTGAGTGCTGATAATCCTGTTAGGCGTCGGTAGCACAAGCCGAGTTCCTCAAAAACTATCCACACATGGCCGAGCAGTTGGCGTCACTCGCACGGGGGATGCATGAGTAATGATTGCTCCACTCTTATAGAATTTACTCATACTTACGCGTTGCTTATTCGCTCATCCACGTTTGCAACGGCCGTTTTTGTTTTGTTTTTTATCAAAAGTTTTTTGTTGCCTAATTATCCTCTCTGCTATTGACATAAAGTACACATCACCATGCACCTATTTTCCGACTCCCACCTCAACCCAATTCATTTTAATGGCCCCGAACATGATATCGTGCTCAGAATATGTAAGATGAACGCAGGGAGAGGGCAGTCACCTCATAATCTAGCTTGTGAGGGCGGGGGTGGTCGGGTCTTGTTTCCAGTATTTAAAGTCAGCGGGCACAAGGCTAGGTTTGCCATTGCCTGTATTGTAGACCCCGAACGAAGTGCCCTTGAAGAAGAAGCCCCTGTACAAACCGGTAATTCAGTAACAGTATTAAGCAGGAACACAGGGAACAAATACGCACCCGGCTTGGGCAATAGAGAGAGCAACGCTATCAAACGTCGCGGGGAAGACAAACTCAGCATCGTCGCCTTCTGCGTAACCTAAACTATACGAGGTGGGCTTAGCGATGACTTTAAACCGCACATTCGCATCTGCCGTAGCAAGTTTGTATCGGGCAACCTACTCCTTATCAGCCTAAAATCGTTGAGAAGCTACTATTGCTATTACACACCGTTGTAACCGTCGCGTTGGCAGTTGTCAGTGCCCAAGGACCAACCTGCTGGTTTTGCACGATGGTTCGCACAACGATGTACCTCTCACTGGCGGTACCGTTAATCGAGCCTGCTACACCGATCTCGTTATGCAGAGAGTCCCCATAATACACGCTCACTCCGGCTTCAGTCAGGCTGTCTGCGGGCTTGAAGCCATCCAAGCGTGTCTCGAACGTCTCTTCATATGCAGTCTGCTTGCGCAGCAGTAATGCAGCACTGTCACGGTCGCCTGGTGCGTAGGAATTGGCATTCAGACGGAGATATCCATGACGCGCAGTCAGGGAGTAGAAGGGCTTGTAGGGAGTGCGCACGAAGTAGAACGAGTTATCAAGAGTGTGAGAATTGAATGTGTTGCTGTATGGCGAGAGGGGAGAAACATCTTTTAGAACCGACGGAATGTGCTCGGTCAAAGGTTGGCCACCATTGAAGACAGGCCATCCATCTTCCCAAGTGACTGGAAACAAGAAGGTCTCCCGGCCTGTAAAAGTAGGTTGGTTAAGGTCCATCATTTACGCAATACCTGGAGGGCCCACTACATGCCTAGTTGCATGTGGCTGGAATTCCCTGCCTGCGGACGTGTACCGAGAGCAACACCCCACCATTTGCCGTCGACTCCCTGAACAATATCAGCGTGGCCAGTGTCCTGGACAGCGTTGGTTAGGTCGGCTCCATTGAACAGAATGGGGTTTTTGGGATTATTTTCCCAAGGTCCAGATGGCGATGGCCCACGCTGGATTGTAGACCGATGGTGAACGTCTGTGCCGCCTTTGAATAAAGCGTAAGTTGGTCGCAGGAGAAATCTGAACGAGAGGGGGAGAATACCTTCAGCGATCAGAAGATAGTAAGTCCCATTGATATGATAGACATGTGGGCCCTCTGGACGAGCTGCAGCGTCATTGGGCAATGTTCCAGCAAAGATCCTTTGCGCCGGTGTCAGAGAATTTCCAGTACGGATGTCAATCTTGTTTTGCCAGATTCCTAAAGGGAATTTAGTCGGTAGTTGTCGCACATGGATACGAGGGTTGACCAACCATAGATTTTGTCAACAGCATTATTGATGCCGCACCAGGTTGAGTAGACCTGATAAAATATAAGACCGAGAAACCCGATTCATGAACACTGGCTTACATCTCCGTTCTTATCCCAGAAGATATCAGCATCATAACCCAAAGAGTCTGCGATACCGTTTATACATTGTAATCATCGATATGTAGTTAGAACAGAAGGCTCACCAAAATAAATAGGATCGCTCCAATCATTCCCGAAGATATTCTTTGTTGTCATGTAGAAAGAGCGCGGGAAGAGACGAAACTCTGCTTTAGAGAAAGTGAGCTGACATGCGGACCTAATGAATAGACGACGTACATGTATAGACATATCTTGTCGTCGAGGTCAAATAGAAGGTGCCATCATGATATCTGAGTCCAGGGGCCCAAACACCTGAGAGATGTGTGCATAAATTACAGTAGATTCGACCATGTTTAGCGCGCGGACTGACCAGCGTCAGAAGGGGTGCCCAACAAACTCAGTTGCGAGGGTCGGTTCAGAGCATGGCCGATGAGCTTCCAGGAGACCAAATCTTTGCTATGGTAGATAGGGTGCCCAGGGAAATACTCAAATGTCGAAGTAGCAATGAAATAATCGGAGCCGACACGAACAATGCTTGGGTCGGGGTTCCAACCAGGTAATATGGGATTAATCATACCATAGACCGAGACCGCTAATGCCAAAATTTTCAGTTTCGACAGCCAACCAGACGTCTAGCCACTCACATAAAACGAAAATTGCGAGAAGACGCCTGAGGAGGAAGTACAAAGACGCCATATTGTTCAGAACGTGGAGGATGAGCTCTCCAGCACAACTTTATATAGCCCCAGACCGTGTTCCTGTAACATGGTCATATGATGGCGTAGACCTGTGCGAAATGGGATGTTCGGGCCATGACAACGGAGCCGTTAGTTGAAAGAGGCGGGCCGGCCACCTGGTTTCCACAGAGATTACTCAACGAGCTGACGCTCAGTTGGCAAACGCTTGCCTCAGAACATCTCAAAGAATCAAAAGTCATGGAATGTGTCGTGCGCCCCCAGGACATGTCAAGGCGAATAGACAAAAGTTCGCATTGTCTTCGCTGACTCCTTGATTTGAACGTGCTTTATTTATCATGACCCAAATAACCCCTGATTAGGATTGATCATGGGTCAAGATCAAAATTGATCAGATTTGTTCTTGAAGTGGCAAAACTGTTCCTTTCTATTGGAATTTACAAACCTCACCGTTCGCTGTAAGACCACAAGCCCTTCCGATCAGGAGATCGCAGTTCTTTCTGTCAGCTCCTCTTCTTTTGCAATGGATCCTTCGCTCACTGATATTGACTATTTACCATCGATCCCTCTGATCGACACCGAAT
Source organism: Tephrocybe sp. NHM501043 (assembly GCA_018855915.1). Lineage (NCBI taxonomy): Eukaryota > Fungi > Basidiomycota > Agaricomycetes > Agaricales > Lyophyllaceae > Tephrocybe > Tephrocybe sp. NHM501043. The sequence continues at coordinate 3,684 of JABCKO010023812.1, forward strand.
CCAGATCAGCCCACATTATGAAGAATCCACCACACACTGCTTCCCTTTCAGGGCCCACCGCATTGCCCACCGAGATCTTGTCCAAAATTTTTCTTCAATGCACAGATCTAGAGGGGAGCCTGACCCAACCAAATACTATAGATGTTCCGCTCCTCTTGACGAAGATCTGCCGTTCGTGGCGTACCATCGCTATTGGAACGCGATCGCTCTGGTCTAGATTATACCTCAATATCAAACCAAACGCAACGCATCAGACAACTCTCCTTTCTACGTGGTTAACAAGGTCTGGTACTTGCCCTCTCCACATATACATAATGTGGAACGATCCCCCATACTTCCCATCTCATGCAATCCTTGACATCCTGCTCCAGCATTCTTATCACTGGAAGAACATGTACTTCTTTCTTCCAATAACAGCTTATGCCGCTCTCTTCCCTGCACGTGGAAAGCTCCCATCCCTCGCAGAGTTGAGCCTCGGTACTCATGAGCCTTTCGCCTCGCCCGATCCAATATTGGACGTGTTTGAAGATGCGCCAAATCTTCGCTCGCTTGAGTGCGTTAACCTCCACCCGTACCTATTCAAATTTCCCTGGGAAAACCTATCGCATATACCCATCATGACAGTAACTATCGACGACTCTCTTGACATCTTGCGCCGAGCACCTCACCTCGAAAGCGGATCTTTCATATATAATACCGAAGACTATAAGGAATGGTCTTCTCCCTCTCCAAAACCCCTGCGACACGAACACCTGAAAGAACTTGCATTATTATCCCCGACGTGGAACGAGGTCATCGAGACGCAGGATCTCTTTATAAACCTTACTGCTCCACATTTGCAGTCGCTTCGCATATGTAATATTGACTGGCCCTTTTCTGCACACCTTCTACCCTTTTTGGCAAGGGTCGATGCCTTGGAGTCTCTGTACCTCCGAAAGACAGCGCTAGCAGAATCCGACGTACTCGAGCTCCTACAGCTGTTACCAGCCCTGAGACACTTGACCTTATTATCATCGTCAATGTACACCATGGTCACGGACCTTCTCCTTACCCGTCTTACTTGGCGCCCGGAGATGAAAACACACCTCCTGCCCAAACTCGAGACGCTCGAAATTTCACTCCCCGGTCCCCTAACAATAGCTTTCGCGGAGTTATTGGAGTCTCGCTGGGACATGGGTGATGAGTCTACACCGGTCAATCAGCTCGTACAGGTGGAAGTGGGCGCAAGCGATGAATATGATGACAGCATAATACGACGTCTGGAGTCGTTGGTGCAAGCGGGCATGAAGATCATCATTGGGACCATAGACGTACCACTCGAAGATGGTTTGGAATATCTTTCATCGCGGTAAATGACACTCGTCACATCAGTCAATATTGCTTAACGTTTCCGTTCTACAGAAATCGGGATGATCCGTTGTCCTGAAGCCATACTAGACAATTCTCTGTAAAGGACGAACACCCAGGAAATCTACCTATGCAAGCACTCCCTTCGCTTCTATGCACTCTCTGCTGCATGCCTGCTCCTCCATTGTTTTTTCTTTGACACATTTCTCATGCTTACACACGATAGCACACAGTACGGCAAACGGCGAGTTTGGATAGTCCGTGTATGACCTTTCCAGCGAAGTTGGCATAACGGCAAGAGGCCACAGGTCAAGGCAATCTCAAGTATCTAGCCTCATCTGAAGTCATACCAGGCGAAGCACAGGACCAAAGGCTCAGAAGAAGATGAGTACAGTAGTGATGATCGCGAGTGTTCGAAGCTTGTATTGTGTTTGCTCACAGATGATATTTGGTTTGAAAACATATGTTGATTGGTTGCTTCGTGGTCAAGCTTGATGATCAGTGACCCTTGGAGCTCGGAGATCTGGAGTAAAGATATTTACTGTAGTACTATTGAACACTCGGTTTCATGGCCACAGCCTTACAACGAACGCATTGATGTATAATTTAGGCTCCACCTCGTAGAAGCCCAGAATATCGTTCAATCGTCATAATCGCTCAGAGAAAAATGCTTTTCCCTACCGGAATGCCTTCGCAAGCCTTCATATTTTGACGTTCTCTGATCCCTCAGTGACCTCTTTTTCCCTCCTCGAGGGCGTATCCACTCTCAATACGACATCAAGTCTGGGTGAATGTCTGGATGTAGACTGATGGAGCCAGTTGTAGACATAACACAGGTGGAGCACAGGCAATTGAGCCTTAAAACTGAGGTGATCCTTCCAACGATGCATTTCAATTAAACTATCACCACTGCGAAAAGCCCAGAGTTATACACCTGATGAACAGCAATGTCATATCGTAACCGTAGGTGCTCAATGCTTCTTCAATGTTGTCTTTGTAGTCGGCAACGCCGCCACAGGTACATGCGAGCCATGTCCGGCTGTAAGCATTACACTTACATAAGTCACGCCACACTCGCTATAAAAGACACCTTTAGACAGAACTTGTACTTATTCTCTCTTGATTCTCATCAATAGACGTTTTGTACCCGTTCTGTCGCTCGTTCCGCCCTCCTTCTTTCTCTTCTTTAGTGGGCGCTCCCTGTGGATGCTTACACCGGCTGCCTGTTGAGCCTTGAACGGATTCTCTCTCTTAGCTTTCTTTATCTCCACCGAGTCCCCCATGACCCAATTTCTGTGCAAATCTACTTCCCTCGTTTTTACCTCATGAACATGGGGGTTAAGCAACAGTGCCGGAAAATTGTAATCGGACCAGACGTTTGGGTGCATCGTCGGTGGTCGTAAATAGACGAAATAGGGGGTGTTGTAAGTGAGAGACTCGGCAAAGGCTTTAGAAACTGGAGCCCAATTGTTCGCAGGGTCCCAATTATCCTTCTCTGCGTCTGCCATTGCCACTTTGACGAGGCCCCCGACCATTACCCAGCCTTTCTCTGCCTTCAAGCTCTTGGCAACTTTGAGGGCGGGCTGCTCCTCTCGCTTTTCGATCTTTGGGTCTTGCCCGGCGTAGAAGAGCCCGTGTTTTGCGAGGGCAGTGTTGCGTTCACCAGTTTTTGTAGACCTCGCAGATTTGAATCAAGTCTCAACACCTTTTGCAGACTGACTTTCGATATGAAACTCAGCGTTGATAACTTTACCAAAATGTCGATGACTTCATTTCGTTCCTTTTCCATATCCTGTTGTCTGGGAGCTCGAGTCCGGTTACAACATGTGCAGCGTGTACTTGAGCGGCCAAGATCGAGAGCCCCAGAGCATAATAAATTACAAACGATAAATGCATGTGTCCGTATGCAAAAGGATAGCTCTACAAAATAAAATGCCGGGTTAGAACTTCTTGAGTGACTGTCTACGACAATCAAGATGACTGGGCTTCAAAAAAACAAAAAGTTGACTGAGTTGCTAAATTTGGGTAACGTGACAGAAGAAGTTTGGCTGTAGGGAGTTTAAAGAATGGTTCTTTTGACACAAATGGTCCCCTCGAACGGTTGAAAATCGACCTTGGAGAATGGCAACGAGGTGTTGTACAACTAGTATCAAGTGCCTTAGATTGAGCTCGCGACTAATCTGCGAAATTTCCAAAACGTATCCAGCGTGGGGAGTAAAAGTGGCAATTGTTTCGGCTTTTTATGTCTTCATCGTTTGATCAATGATCTGTAGGGGTTGAAAATATGGTCGAACACGAAATAGTTCAAATATCATAAGACCGATAGATCCACACAATGCTACATTCCGTGTCACCCATGTGCATTCCTGATTAGTACAGCCTTATTCGTGCGTGGCACGAACGCTGTTGAGACAAAGGTTGTTTATATATTGGTTTCTGGTCATCATAACAAGCTTGATGGGAGAGGGTGATGCCACAGCCTTGGAAGACTGTTGCACGGAATATATGAAGCCGGTATTTGACATGCGATGTTTCTATTATGGTTCCTATAATGATGATTATATTTGTGGGCGCTTGGTATGGACGGTGAATCGTTGGAAAAATTCGATCTGTTACGGGGATGTGTGGTAAATCATTTACATACCTCTGAACACATCTTCAGAAGAAAATGTTCCCGTAACATTGTACTGACAAGGTTCTTTTTTTGTCTGGTGAGAGGATTGTGGCGTAGAAGGATTGTGATGTAAGTTTAACATTATTTGTGATCACTAATTATGGGAGCGGAGTTCAAACTCTTCGGCAATTGTCGGATCTGGACCGTCAGGACTCAGAAGCAATGATATCTCTACATAGCTTTCTGGAAAGGCTCACCAGCCAAGGCTGCCCCACAAATTCGACGTTTTACGTTTCCATCTTAAGATGATCCGGCTGAAGTGGTGTGTTGTTTCTTGCATTAAATTATCAAGCCACAATCTTGAGCTCGTCAATGCCTCAGCATTTCAAGTTTCGACCTAGCAGACATAAACGGTGAGTGTGAAGAGGCATGAAAATTTCTGGATCTCTGACCATGTACTATAGTACCATGAACAGGACCTTACATAAAGACATCGATGACTTGATCATAGACCAATTCTGCGATGACTACCAGTCCCTTGATACTTGCAGCTTGGTCTCTTCTGACTGGCTGGGTCGTTCACGTTACTGGCTCTTTCACAGACGTAAGGTCATGGTTGAGATTTGCTGGGATAAGGGCCCGAATTATCCCAAGCTTGTTGGACTTATTTGTTCTGACACATCCAAAATTGGGTCGTATGTTCGATCACTACATATTTTCGGTGCATGTAGAAGGAAGGACAACAAGAAGGACAAGGAGTTTGACAGGGTTTTGAACGACGTACTTCCATGCCTAGGCAATGTCCAGAACATAATCATCCACCGCCTCACTTGGTGCGACATTGCCCCGCTGGTTCGGTCTTCCCTTCTCTGCATGTCATCCGTCACCTCGGTCCTGGGGCTTAGTATATCTGAACAACCTGACGGAACTTGTACGCCTGTTAAGCACGTTCCCATCACTTCAACATTTGAAGGCTGGGGCTTTGATCAATTTCACAGAAGAAAACATCATCGAGCCTGACCCCTCCCTCATATCGAAAATACCATTTCCCTGTTTACGATCATTAAACCTTTATCTTTATGGCGAAGTCACTTTCTTGGTAGCTCCTCCATACCAAATTATACCCCCAGGCCAAACCAATACTTTGAACCTTTGGATAGGCAACTGCGCAAACTTCCCCATGGTCAATGACTTCATTGTGAACACCGGTGAAACCTTGACTACTCTTGACATACAGCTCTCATCTTTGGACCTACCGCGTGCGTTGCGAATTCGTTCTCGCATCTTCTATCTTTTTTTATCTCTCTATTCTCAGCCGTAAAGTCTTTGTTTTCCTATCTCGTTATCCAAGAACGTTAACTTGGCAAAACTATCATTCGACGTGGAATGCAATGATATGCCGTGGGTTACACAGATGATCAGTACCATTTGAGCCTCCTTCCCTGTCAATATTTCCTTTACCCTTGGATGTGATCTTTGGGGCGAATTTGACTTTGTACCATTCCAAACGACCATACTTCAAATGGAGGCTTTCATTCGTCCCTCCATCCACATCACTCTTGGATCAGGACCCGTAGATCCCGGAATTGACGTGATTGGTGTTAAACAAGCCATGAATGAATTAGTAGCTTGTGGGAAGATCCATGTCACTTAGCCTTATAATCCATTACTTTTACTTACCTGGCGATGGGGAGGTCCTTAATCCTATTCTGAAATCAATACTTTAAGAAGATTCCCCGAAACTAATATTTTCAGGAGTCCCAAAACTAATCGTTTAAGTGATCTTTCCCAAACTACCTCAAACTTCTTTATTCCGGTTGGAATAACGTCCACAATCCGACGCTCAAATCAATCAACAAGGTAAACAGTGGAAGATAAGATAGTATTCCGGTTGGCCTCGATGAGCTCGTGAGGCAAATGGATGAGTACTAGGACAGACTATGGTACCTCTGTATACCTGTAGACATGTCGAAGACCCAAGTAAATAGATAATAGGAAGTCAAAGTGAACAGAAAGGTAAACGGAGTGAATGAATGATGAAAAGGTTGAAATACTGATAACCCCTTCAATCGGGGTCTTATGAATGTTCGATCCACGGCCATGATTATCTCCAGTGCCGCTGTCCGCCTCGTTGTTCTCCAAGCTCAGTAAGTATAATGGCTGGGTAACACCTACAATTAGCGTCAAGTGCGATGAAACCAACGATAAAGAAAGGTCAAACCTTAGCCTTGATAACATTGTCTTAGGACATGCAACGAGAATGAAACACTCGATTTCGAGGAAAATGGCAAATTTTTCACCGATCGTATAGCTCTTATTCCTGCGTAGTGCTGGGGTGTTTGATGGCAAAGTTGCGGGGCTGAGAGACAGTAAATTTACGGCTGACAAAGAGCACGGGATGTACAGACTGAGCGTGCCCGTGATAACCCTAAATACATCGACATCTCAGGCTTGTTCACAGGCGCGTATGTAGTGCCTCATCAAGAGACAATCACTGTGCACAGAGGCGATGCTCCTAGTTATTGTTGAGGGATCGTAGGAGAATACCTAAAAAGGCGTCAGTATCGGGTAGCTATCATATTGTGGGGATCGATTCTACTTCAGAGAGGCAATAGATTGTCAAGAGGTTTGTAAGTATAAGGCTCTCGTCAGTATCGCGTGTTTGAAGAAGTGGAGGCTTGAGGTTCTCTCTGCGTCTGTGGCGCTGACGCGGGAGGTGTTCAGGTTGGTATCTCTTCGTTCAGCGTAATTCCGAGGTTTAGATATTCCGGCTTAAAAATTTACTGTTTCTGAAGAGCTCGATTCAGCACTGTTATTAACACGGGGATTGGGTAATTACCAGCTATGTCGACCCGCTTGACGTCATGTCCCTGTCGAATCACGCTTGAGATGGTGTCGAAAACATTGTGTAACACTAACCACACATGCTGAAGTGTCTAATGGGGTGTATCCGTAAACATGTATAACGGGTAGGCGAGATGTCCTTAGATGCAAATGAGGAGGCGCGGCAGAATCGTGTACGTCATATGCATTCATGCATACAATAATCTGAGCCGAAGTAGACAAGGGCGAGCGGTATGAGGCGACGTGGTGATAATCTGCAAGCAAACCAGCACCCATAATCTGCAAGTGCCACTTTGTGGAGGAACCGCGACTACAATGTTCCAGTATCGTCGTTTGTTGGTCGTTTGTTAAGTCGTCCCCATTCCTGAATGATGATGAATCGGTCTAGCAGAGATCACCTGGGGGGTCATGCCACCTTGAGTCGAAAGTTGGATGAAGATTTTGATCGAAATCACGCGAGCGCTTTCGCAGTAACAATGCAGCTTATTGTGCAACACGCCCTATGCGATGTGTTTGAGACCGTTTTTGGACATTCTCGGATTCTGTACATCCAGCCTGTCATTTTCCGTCTCTCAGGATCATAAGTATCTCGCTTTTATCAAACATGTCAACACTCTTCTCGCACGCCACAAGGAAGGCTATGTACACAATTACCCAATCCCTCTACTTCAGCTTGGACTTTACCCCTTTCTCTGCATTAAGTCCAATCTCCTATCACCACCATTCAATCAGTAAGTATGTCTCTGGACTGAGTCGGCGCCCCCATCACTTTGACGTCGCCCAAGTTGCCCGAGCATATGAATGCCTCAGGCGGTTGGCACTAGGAAGTATAGAAAACGGTCTGATTTGGCTATTGAATCCTTTTTCCCCGTTCTAGATTATATACGGAAGATGACTTACGTCTATTCTGAATCTGCATCCGTTTGTTTCTGCGAACCGCGTCTGGTTATCCAGGCTCTTAGAACTGTTCAAAGTTTCACATACTCAAGACCAACGGTCGATTGTTTGTCCAGGCCCATAGCAAATGACATTAATACATATCAATTTCACTGAAATACTCCTAGTTCGCAAATTGGTACCGTGTCTTTCTCGAGTGACAAACTCATATTTTCATACAAGTTCTGCACGCAAGAATGTGCACCTATGTATGCCTTCGGTGCTTCAACTTGTTTGCACCGTCCCATGCATCTACCTCTCCCAAAGGGGCGCATTACGTGCGGATCGAGGACGGAAATTAGTATCTATTCATAAGATATCAAAAGATTTCAGCAGGATGTTTGAAAGACAAGATCAGGATGCCACCACCTACTATATCACTTAGTACTCATATCCAGGTGTGCTGTTCTGCAACAGTGGAATCGGGGGATGTATCAAGACTCAAGCAGAGTACAAGTGCGCCAACGCCAGCTTCATCAGATGGACTGAAAGATTATGTAAGTAACCCAAATTTTGCGAAGATCTGATCTGATCTCCACAACCCTTTGGTTTTGTGATCTTATGGCGACTGAACATTCTGCGTTCGCTGCATCGGGGGAAGAGGTTATAACGCGTTCTCTCGATGTGCGCGCCGACACTACTTCAAACGAGCTCGATCCAGCAGAATTTGATTCATTCTACGACATAGTTCGGACGGCGGAGGAAGTCGTCAATGGCGACTACAAACGAGTGAGAATGTGGTTGTCCAAACGTATGGACCAAATAATGATAATTTATTTATAGATTGCATTGCAGTTCCCAGATGAGCTCTTACATGTGTCTGTTCCGATTTACCGGCGCCTTAAAGCAAAGATCGGAGAGGGCAGAGAACTTTACGTTCTTGCAGACACCTCCTACGGCAGGCAGGCTTCAGCGATCATTGTCCAGAACATGTCGTTGACTTAATCATCTCGTGCCTATTTTAATGCTGCAATAGCTGTTGTGTGGATGAGGTGGCGGCACAACACGTCGATGCTCACGCGGTCGTACATTATGGACATGCATGTATGACGCAGTAAGCCTGAAACATCCTCATTTAATATTTGTGTTATCATGACATTCATGGGCATAGGACATCTCGCTTGCCTGTAATTTATGTTTTCGGGCACAAGCCAATCGACACTTCAGCATGTGTCGCTAGCGTCACACGATTTTTTCGACATCATCTCGAGGAAGACGCCTCTCGGAAACCAGATGAAATTCTACTCAAGCATGACGTTGGGTATACCCACGCAGCCGGTACTTAACTCGAACCTCTGGTTAAAGGTGATGGTGATGACCCGCACTCTACAGAATCAATACATTCTCACATCGAATCATCTCTAAATGCCTTTGGAATCAAAATTCTGTACGAAGAAATACCAACACGAACACTTCCCGCGTCTACCAGCCCTATAGCAATACAGGCGGATCCACCAGCCTCCACTTCTTCGAACACCGCAATCCTGTATATCGGCGGCGAGAGCCTTACACTCACGAACCTGCTGATGACATATGGTCTCTCCGATGTGAGTTCGATCGCACCATACAACATGAAATTCACACCGACACCTTTTCAGGTTTTCTTGTACAATCCCTCAAACCAAGCCACAGGCCTCGCCTCGGGGCGCAGCAACCGCCTCCTGATGAGGCGCTACTCAGCCGTACAACGTGCTCGAGACGCCGATGTGTTTGGAATCCTCGTGGGCACTCTCGGAGCCTGTACGTCTGCACACCATTCCCCACCAGCCATGTATTCATCGCCTATCAGCATCGTATCTTCCCCTCATCAAACACCTCCGCACTCTGCTCGCGAAGCACAAAAAAAAGAGCTATACGATCAGTGTAGGCAAACTCAATCCCTCCAAACTGGCTAATTTCCTTGAGATAGAGTGCTTCGTACTTGTTGCGTGTCCCGAAAATAGTGTTATCGAGGCCAAGGTTGGGCCCTTATTTTATCGAAAGCTTCATCGTATATAATGCCAGTCGTAGGAGTTCCTCCGTCCCATTATCACGCCTTTCGAGCTTGAAATTGCGCTGCAATCTACTCTCAATTGGATGGGACGTTATGTGCTTAACTTCGAGAGCCTGCTTGCCGAATCGATGGATGTGAACACGTCACTGGAGAACACCAAGACGGAAAGCGGAAGCGGAGACGACGACGATCAGCCCGTATTCTCGCTCGTCACAGGGACATACAGACACGCAAAACGTTACGGGGCGGGAAGTGAGTTCTAAATTTGTCACCAATCGTCGGCCACTTATACCTCAATTGCAGAAAATACACCACAACTCAACAATGCCATTTCTGGTTCTATTCCCGATTCAGCAGTCGTACTCCGAAACCAAGATAGTGCGATAGCACAATTGAGTGACAGTGCTGCTGGTGCGTTTATTCCAACGTGATATCAATCTGAGCCAAGCATTTATTCGAATATCAGGTATGTTTCTGCAGGCGAGGACGTACCAAGGTCTCGAAACGCGGATTGGAGAGGATGCGCCGAGTGTGCTGGAGCAGGGACGGAGTGGTATTGCGAGGGGATATAGAGATGTCGACCACCCTCAAGGCTGAATGTGTTGAGATTGCACGAGAGCTGGGAGCCTTTCAGAAAATCGGTCTAACTTAACGTGGAACCACAGGAGCTGTGTGAACGTTTTCCAAGTGCATGCTATATTAAGTGAAAGCGGACCGACATCATTATCAGAAGGTGGGCGTGATTATGGCCACATAGGTAGTTAGATGTTCCATCTTGGCAGGCCGTGGAATCTACCATCCGATCATTCGGGAGATAATGTTTCTTGACATGAGGGTATTCGCGTGAGGGCAATATTGGCGGTCGTATGGTGGCGAAACTTTCGAACTTTCAGGACTGGAAAGCCGTTACAATACAACGAAACAGGTATAATTAAATATATGGCTTGTTCAATTATTACGTTGACGTTATTGACTCTTTCTGAGTTCGACGTTCAATGCTCTGCTCCACAATTGCCCGCCACACACCGGAGACCTAGGCCATCAGAAGATGTTGTACTGATTGCCGATTTAGAATCAAAATTTCACATTGAATGGTCACTTGCTCATTCAACCTCATTGTCACGTCCGCCTAGTTGACGATCCATTATCTACCAGCCCCCTTGTCCCCTTCTCAAATTTTGTCTCTCTTTGAATCCGGTGACTCAAACATGAAGTCATCAAGGATATTTACTCAGAGACCATCTACTACGTCCTGTGAAAAAAAGAAAAGCTGATGGCAATGTCTCCATCATGGATCAATATAATGCTGAAGGTTTCGTCTACGACGAATATTAATACGCTATAAATATCCCCTCCAGTCTTTGCAATCCCTGGCCCGATCAGGTCTTCAGGGCCTGATTACCGTCTTGGAAGCCATAAACAAGCGGTGTCAGTTGTCACTGGCAGTGTCATTGCAAATCCGAAGGTACTTCTGGATGTCTTTGCTCATGAACCACGACAAATATACGAATCTCACGGATAACGGCACCCATGCAACTGTGTTATACCCCAATGACCTCTCACTTGATCATGTTCGTGTGACATGCATCGTAAAAGAAAGCATGTAACAGCTTGGATTCTCAGGAAGCTACAGATTACGGTGAAGCTGTCCAATGCATGCTTGAAGGTATAAAAGGACGGTGGATCTGTATCAGATGAACATACTGTTCACTACCCTTTATCCAAATATGTCTCTTATTACATCCATTGCTCTCTTTGCTGTTATATGCAGTGTCCTATACCAGTTTATCCAGCGCCTCAGGCGTACGTCGATATCGCAGATCCCAGGCCCATGCGGAGGCTCCTTTATCCTCGGTAAATTCTTCTCTTTGCATTCGTTGATATCCAGGTCCTTGACGTTTCTCCTTATCAAGGTCATTTGAGCCAGGTAGCTCAAGGGCAGGCTGCTGAGGTACGTGCATCGGCCACTACTGACTTTGAGTGAGCTGGATATCTGACGATAAATCGCTTTCTCACAGGCCGAACTCAAATGGAACGCTGAATTCGGGGATGTTTACAAGATCAATGGGTTCATGGGCGTGAGTCGGGTTCCCCATGTTGTCATCACAACATCTCAGGTCTTTGACAGGAGGAGCTCCTCGTCGTCTCTGATCCAAAAGCACTCCAGTATATATTTCAGACATCGGGTTACAACTTTCCGAAGCAGTTGGAACGCCGAGAAAGCTCGCGGCTTATTACAGGGAAAGGCATTTTATGGGCAGATGGTGAGTCAATGCAGATACCTTTGCACTGGGCTAGTGATAATGCTTAATTGAAGGTGATAATCATAAACGGCAGAGGAAGATCTTGCTGCCAGGATTTTCGGGCCCAGAGGCGAAGGGATATCTTCCTGTGTTTTCGTCCTACGTTGAAAAGGTATATAGCGCCATAATCCCAGATAGCCTGACACTTATGAAACTTCTTCTAGATGGCGGACAAGTGGAAGGCCATCATCGACTCGAGCGACGACCAAGTTGGTTTTGTTGATATCCCCTCATGGACGTCGCGCTGTGCATTGGATGCTATCGGAGAGGGTGCTCCATCTTTCTCAGCCAGTTGCAGTTTCACTAAGATGAATTATAGTCGCTTTTGATTACCAATTCGGAACGCTCGACAACGCTGAAAATGCACTCGGAAAGGCGTTTGCCAATCTCCTGTAAGCCCAAGTAGATCCAATCGTCTTATACAGTCCCTCACCTTCAGCAGGCTAGATACATTTGGAACCCTCACCAATCGCGAGATTCTTTTTGCTAACCTCATGGTTCGATTGCCTACATTTGTCCGCGAATTTGTTGGGGACAATATATCTAGCAAGAAGCTAGCACACGCTCGAAATACAGCGAAGTTGTCAATCGAGGTCACCAAGGAACTTGTTCGACAGAAGGGAGAAGCTCTTCTTCAAGGGAAAGGCAGTCGTGATATCATGAGCCTCCTTGGTACATTCTCGTTGTTCGCATGCATTATTTATCAGATCTCTTACTTTCTTCATGATTAGTTAAGGCAAATACGTCCGGAAACAAGAACGCGCAATTGAGCGAGGAAGAGATGCTCGGCCTCATGCGGTAAAGCGTTTTCTAACATTACGCTCTCCGGTCAATATTCAATACTTACATCAGTGTCATTATCCTTGCGGGACACGAGACAACGGCCAATACAATCTCTTGGATGCTTTTAGAACTATCCCGCCGCCCGAATATACAAGCAAAGCTACGCGAGGAAATTATGTCTGTCCAAGAGGCGTTCCGGGTTAGAGGCGATACCCACTACAAAGCCGCAGATCTGGAATCTATGCCGTACTTGAACGCTGTGCTGAAGGTGAAATCTCCTTGTTGCGTTTACATTGTCAAGCGCTCATAAGTGCTATTATCTAGGAAACACTTCGTTATCACCCGGTAGTCATTTCGCTCGTGAGGCAGGCAGCCAAGGACGATGTCATCCCTCTGTCAAAACCTTTGACCACCACTTCTGGAGAAACGATCACAGACCTTCATATTCCCAAAGGCACCAAGGTCACCACCTCGATCGGCTCCTATAACAGGCAAGAAGCGCGGAGTATCCATTGTCCCATAAAACAACTAACGAGGTGGCATGGATAGGAACAAGGATGTCTTTGGTGAAGATGCAGATGTGTATGATCCCGAACGCTGGCTAGACTCGCGAGTCAAGAAGACCACATCGGTGGGTGTTACTGGAAACCTGTATGCATTGAAGCCCCTTTTCCTTAATTGCAACATCTAAAACTTCCTCTTCTCAGAATGAGCTTTGGAGGGGGCATAAGGTCTGCTATCATTTACAAGTGAAACCACGACCTGACATTTCTCACCTCACCTCACAGAGCGTGTATCGGATGGAAATTTGCAGTGCTGGAACTGCAAGTGTTCATTTTCGAGCTTCTCGGAAACTTCGAGTTTCTTCCATCGCCCGAGTCTCAAGATATTCGGCGGGAGTCCGCTCTTGTTATGGTTCCGACCGTCAACGGTGAGGTGGAAAAAGGAGCGCAGCTACGACTGGGAATTCGTTCCGTCGCGAAAGAGTCTTAAGCGTCTTTGGGACATATTCGAGTCATCCCTCATCTCAGGCTGTAGTCTTTGATTTTCTGTATTTTTGAGATTCAGTAAATAGAGTTTATGTTTAAGTTGGGCTAGCTGTTTAAACAACGCGGCGCATGGTTAAATCAAGGTACCTGAGTGTATTGGTCGATGTCGTTTTACTGTTAATAACAACAGAGAACAAGTTGAGTTCCAAATGTGACTGGGTGACCTATTTCTGATAGGCTTCTGATTTCTACTCTTTTGATTGGTATCGATGTTCAACAAATGTACAAACTTGCAAGTCCCACTCTATGTCCATTCATGTGGCTGTAGTGCGAAATCCCACGTAATTATGTTGATGAAGGCCCTGTGTCATCCAGTTTTACATTCTCGGCCCCTCTGTGTTAAGTTATAAGGTGCTTCAAGAATATAATCAGTTCAAGCATCGACGTGTACGTCCACCTATAAAGGAGACATGGGTTGGTTAACTCCCCAATTTGCACTCATTGGCATCCTAGGCTGTGCCATCTATCAGCTCATCCGGCGTCGCAGGCGTACCTCGATTTCTCGCATTCCAGGCCCCACAGGAGGGTCCTTCATCTTTGGTAGGCACCTTTTTTAAATCAAAGCCCTCATAATCACTTATTGGCCCTGCATTCAGGCCACTTAAGTGCAATAGCGGCAGGTCAAGCTGCGGAGGTCAAACTATTTGAACTATTGCCTATTCCGACAACTCAGTATCCTCTGTTCTTTGTAGGCCGAACTCAAATGGAACGCCGAATTTGGGGATGTCTACAGAATCAAGGCATTTTTGGGGGTGAGATACTGCCCGCACTAGGTGTCCTACCCCCCTGCTGATGTTTCTACAGCAAGATCGTCTTCACATCTCGGACCCTAAGGCGGTCCAATACATATTTCAAACCTCTGGGTACAATTTCCTGAGACCAATGGAACGTCGCGAAGCATCTCGTATCGCATCCGGAAAGGGCATATTGTGGGCAGACGGTGGGCCTTCCAATATAGAGCTGACTTCTTGCTCACTTCTTCCACAGGCGATATCCACAAGCGACAAAGAAAACTGCTTCTTCCCGGATTTTCTGGCCCGGAGGCCAAGGGATACCTCCCGGTGTTCTCGTCTTACGCAGCAAAGGTGATGCTGGCATTTCGTTCAAGGACCAATATTAACCGTCTGAGTAGATGGCAGAAAAATGGAAGACCATCATTGACTCAAGCGACGACCAAGTCGGCGTTGTCGACATACCTGAGTGGGCATCACGATGTGCGTTAGATGCTATCGGAGAAGGTACTTCTTGTACTCTTTCGTATTACAACCCGCGAGTTGATGACCTGCTGCAGTTGCTTTTGACTATCAATTTGGAACGCTTGAAAACGTTGAGAACGCTCTTGGGAAAGCATTTGCCAATCTTTTGTGAGTAACTGGTTGAACGGATGACTTCGGGTGTTATACTGTAAAATTTACTAACACGTAGCCAGGCTGGATACCTTTGGGGTTCTTACAAACCGCGAAATTTTTTTTGGCAATGTCATGATTCGGCTGCCTGCATTCATTCGCGAATACATCATGGACAACATTTCAAGCAAGAAGCTCCTACATGCTCAAAAGACGGCAAAATTGTCTACAGAAGTTACCAACGAGCTTATACAACAGAAAAGAGAAGCTCTGCTCCAGGGAAAAGGCAGTCGCGATATCATGAGCTTAATTGGTGCATTTCCCTTTATTACCTTACACCTCAGCATTTTAATCTTCATGATTATAGTCAAAGCAAATGCATCTGAGGATGAGAACGCTCGACTGAGCGACGAAGAGATGCTCGGAATGATGCGGTAAGGGGCCATAACGTCGTCGCGACCATCTTGAGACATCGCAACTTAATCGCTCGACAGGGTTGTCATCCTCGCAGGACACGAGACTTCAGCCAATACCCTCAGTTGGATTCTCTTGGAACTATCCCGTCGTCCGGAAATGCAGGCAAAATTGCGTGACGAGATCAGATCCGTTCAACAAGCAGTTCACGTTCGTGGTGATTCTCATTATACCGTTGCGGACCTAGACTCCATGCCGTATTTGAACGCTGTGTTGAAGGTGAATACTCGTCATGTATGAATAATAACCTAAGCATCTGAAGCTTCCGCTAGGAAACACTTCGTTTCCATCCTGTCATCATTTCGCTCATGAGGGAGGCAGCCAGGGACGATGTTATTCCTTTGTCTAAGTCAGTTACCACCACATCTGGGGAAATCATTACAGAACTCCATGTTCCTAAAGGAACAACCATTACAACCTCAATTGGCTGTTATAACAGGTAAGCGGATCTCGTTTGTTTCCGGGGCGAGAACTGATTCATTGGATTCAACAGGAATAAGGAAATTTTTGGTGACGATGCTGATGTTTATGATCCTGAACGCTGGCTTGACTCTCGAGTGCAGAAGACAACAAGCTTCGGAGTTCTTGGGAATCTGTACGTGTGATGTGTTTCTCCACCCTCTTAGGCTCATCCAATCGACACCCTTTCCCCACATAGAATGACCTTTGGGGGAGGAATAAGGTCTGTATCCATTGTTCTCTCGGGTCACATATTAAGCGATTGTATCTGACGTCTCCTTTTCAAATAGAGCGTGCCTTGGGTGGAAATTCGCAGCCATAGAACTGCAAGCCTTTCTTTTCGAGCTCCTCGGTAACTTTGAGTTTGCAGCAATACCCGAGTCAGGAAGTATTCGACGGGAAGCCGCCCTGGTCATGGTCCCTACTGTTGAAGGCGAGGTAGAAAAGGGCGCTCAACTCCGACTGGGCATTCGTTTTGCCTCGAAGTAGCAGAGCGCGAGACGGAGGACGGCTATTATCCGTTTTATAAATGATAACAGGCTATGTTCGCTTTACTCATGGCAATAAATTGTCCATTGAGCACTTTGAATTCAGAAATAACGTATCTGTATGGCACCTGTCCCCCACTTAAGAATTATTGCAAGTGATGACTCCGTACAATTAACCGACCCTCTTGTCCATAAACACCACCATTCCACTGTTTTCAAGCACGTCTTAAACCTCTCAAGTGAGTTGGGGGCGGTAGTATTTGAAGGTAGCCTGCATTGTCGAAGTCACTTAGTTCCATGCACAGGTATGCCAAACACAATCCAAGACAATCTTTGACATCAGGTATATGCTAGGAAAGTCTGACATTGGGTATGTAGGGTTCATCCAACGGATTACAGATATATATAAGATAAACAGCCCCCGTCACTCTATATCCTCACCTAACATCTTCGCAAGCGCATCGTTGCCCTGGTCAATAGGAGCGCGGTACACGGCAAACGCCGTCTTCTTCCCCTCGCCAACAGCAGGAATACCATCTGCATCCACATGTCCTCCAGCCGTCTTGCTCGACGATGTCCAGCCCTCGCCTCGGTCGGCAAACACTTGTGGGCTCCGGTCCAGAAGGGCGTCGAGGTCCTCGTCAGAGATAACCCTAGCTTTTCCTTCGGCGGTATTAGGAACCACCTCGATCTTCTCGCCCTCGAGGCGCAGTAATGACGCAGCCATCTCAGCCATAGTCTCAGGCTTGCTTCGACCGGCTGCCGCAGCGGGCTTCTTAAATTTGCCTAGCAATGGGGAATTAGATACTTATGTTGGATCAAAGAATGGAGCAAGTAAAGGTACCCTTTGCAATGACGAGTGCTTCGAGTTGCCTCTTCTCCGTAGCGCGCTGCATGATCTTCGTCTCGATCGTGTGTGCGCTTACAAGCCGGAAGATCAATACAGGCTTCGTCTGACCTATGCGATGGGCCCGGTCCTGTGCCTGCGCGTCCATTTGCGGGTTCTGTTGTTAGCAAAACATGATGAGTTATGTGAGTATGAAGTTGGGCGGCAGAGTTGCACATACCCAGTCTTGGTCATAAAATATGACGGTATCGGCGGCAACAAGATTTATACCCAACCCACCCGCTCGAGTGCTGAGAAGGAATAGACACGGTGCATCGGGCGCGTCTCCGCCGGATTGGAATATGTTCATCTGCTCACGGCATTCCATGGGCGATGTCTGTCCATCGATACGACAAATATTCCAGCCCATAAGCTCCTTCGCCCAATCCTAAATACGTTCAGAAGAAAGATACAGCATATGAGTAATAGAATAATCTCAAAAACAACGGAGGTAAATTTACCTCGATGATGTCAAGCATGGTTGTGAACTGGCTGAAGAGCAGCACTTTGTGCTTCCGCCGGAAGAGCTCGCGCAGAAGACGGTCAAGCACCATCATTTTGCCGCTTGCATTAACGATATCATCATCGAGGATAGGCTGTTGGGTTCGGAGATCCAATGGCCAGTCGAACAGGTACGGATGCGAGCAGACTTTTCGCAGTTGCATTACGGCGTTCTGAAGCTTCATGTTGTTCACCTGTTTCACTACAGTGACCGTTAGCAACACGAATCAGAATGAAGGTAGTGCATCGCCTACCCGTCGACTTGTACTGGTGCTCTTTGGCTAAACGCGAGAGTTCCTCCTGACCTTGCTGCTTCTCCTTCACCCTGATGCCTCGCTCGTCCACCTCTCCACTCTCCACCATATCAAAATACTCGTCGTCATCCCCATCTACATCGTACCTCTTCTTGGGCTGCTTGCCACCTTCACTCCGCAGACGCCGCGGCCCTGTTTCCACCGACTGCTCCTCGACTTTCGTCGGGTTCTTGCCAATCAAGTAAGATCGAAGGGTGCCCGTAAGGACTCTGTCATATGCCTCGCGTTGTTGGATACTGAGTGGTGCGTAAAGAACATATTCTTTTTTCGGAGGAAGATTCACTTCAACATCGACCTTGAGGCGACGCAGAAGAAAGGGTTTGAGGAGGGCATGCAGAGACGAAATTAGCTGTGAAGACCGTTCGGATCCTAGGGTTTGTTGCATGGTGGGTATATTGAACCTGCACGAGAGCATTAGCAATACCATGATAATACGAGGGACTTGGAGGCTCACCACTCTTGGAAAGAATCTACATCGTTAAAAATATCGGGTAGTATGAAGTTGAGCAATGACCAAAGTTCCGCAAGGTTATTCTGCAGAAGAACGGTATGAGCACGTTTGGCCACACGCCAACGATTTCGCGTAGGACGTACGTGTAGTGGTGTGCCAGTCAAGATCATCCGTCCAGCAGACTTATACTTTTTGATCTCCTTCATGAGCTTGCAGTCTAGGTTCTTGAGCCTATGTCCCTCGTCAACCACAATGTAGCCCCAATTATAATGTTCTAGATATGTCCGGTCCTTAATGATCATCTCGTATGTGGTGATGACGATAGGGAAGGACGCCATGGGATCATCCGGCTCGTCGTCGCTGTCTTGATCCTCTTTCTCGTCATCATTCTGTTTTGCGGACTTGCGCCTGGCCGTGCGTTTAGTCTTCGCATTACCTTTCTTCGCCTTGGGCTTGGGCTTGGCTGGAGCCCGCGCAGATGGCAACGCCATGACAGTCCGGCGAAGCTCTGCACGCTCGGCTGGCGTCCCGTGGTACATGCACACGGGTATCTGTAATAAGCGTGAATACGCTGACGGTAGGGGATAATTGAGAGCTCTTACACTAGGGGCAAACTTCTGATACTCGTCAAGCCAGTTGTGCATGACGCTAAGCGGGCACACGACGAGGAAAGGAGTGGAATTGTGATGCTCGCGGAGGTAAGCGCTGAATGCGATGGTTTGTAGGGTCTGAAGGGTGATCAGCGTTATCATATTGAAGTAACAATACTTCAGATCACCTTTCCAAGGCCCATCTCGTCAGCTGGCAATTTGTTAATTAGCTAACGCGTGAAAGTTGACTGTCGCGTACACGTACCGAGGATTCCGGATATTCCATTCTGGTCGAGAGAGACCATCCATTGCAGTCCCTCGAGCTGGTAATCCTTAAGTTTAGCACCTGTTATTAGGGCTGGCTGTTCGAACACGACGGCCTCATCTTCGTTCGCATTTTGAGCTTGACCGTCGTCACCTTTCTGGCGCTTGGAGCTAATCCCTTCGTCTGCAGACTCATCGTCGCTGTCTATACGCGCGCGTTTGCGTCCCTTTCCAACGCGTTTAGGCTTAGACTGGGACTTTAATGGGACTGTTTTCCTCGTAGCTGCCGCTGCCTTGTGCTGCTCCATCTGAGTCTGCAAGAAAC
Source organism: Tephrocybe sp. NHM501043 (assembly GCA_018855915.1). Classification (NCBI taxonomy): domain Eukaryota; kingdom Fungi; phylum Basidiomycota; class Agaricomycetes; order Agaricales; family Lyophyllaceae; genus Tephrocybe; species Tephrocybe sp. NHM501043. Next base: position 23,651 of record JABCKO010023812.1, read on the forward strand.
TGGTATATGCCGCCGATTTCTGCAATACAAATTGGAGTCTCGCGTAACGCTTCTCCATTTCCTAACGACGCGCTCGTGAGCATCCTACACTTCACATGCGAATAGGCAGTCATACTGACCTCATTGAGCTCATCACCATCATCAGATGCTCCTTCCACGTTCTATAATGCAGCCTAATGAAACTTTGTCGCGAATGTTAGCAGTCGTGTGCTCACCGTGTGTCCCTCTGATGCGTCGTACTCTGATGCGTCTGCAGGAGGCGGAGATGAGGCCACTGTGCTGACTGCAGCGGACAACGTGTCGAATGCTGGAGAGCATGCTGAGGCGGGGCTAGACGACATGCTCGATGAGCTGCACAATATTGGGGCAACTTGACGCGTTAACAAAATCCAAACTCCGCCCATCGAAGCGCGCATGAGGCTACCCTAAACTATCCACGTGCTTGAACGCAACACGTAAATTCAACTTGCCCAATTGACTTCTGAACCAGTTCTGCAAAGGTTTCGAGCAATGTTAAGCCGTTGGGCATTATCAGTATGGACTTGAACTGTGAATGAATCATATTGAAAATGAATTCGGCGATGCATTGCGCTAGCTTGAATTGCCGAGACCATTTTGGTCATTACACTTCAATACGGTGCTGATGAAGCGAACAGATCTGACAGATGAAACAAGCAAACTCGGACCTACTTGGGCTCCTTGATACTGGATTTAATCGCCTGCAGCCTGATCGATGAACTTTTTGTACAATGTCCAAGGCTACGCATCCTCTTCACCTCGATGGTAGCCGTAACCTGGTGCTTCAGTCTTCATTTCCTTGAACATTGATCATAGAGACCGCATGCTCAAATGCTGTCTAGAGCGGAAAGCTCATGGTAACCGCAATCATCAATGGGGCAGAGCCTAATGCTTACTATAGGTAACTTTACTCACAGCTTTTGGCCATATCCTTCCTTCATCCATCCTCGAAAGTTGCGTGCAGTTTCATAGAGAAGTATGCCTCCGTTGGTTGCCCTGCGTTGCCCAGTGATCGATCGTATTGTTGGCATAGGGTCGCACAGCATCGATCAACGCACTGATCCGGGCAAGGCCTTGTTTTCCTTATAAACCCCCACGACTTCAAACTTACCCTTCATCAATAGGCTGGCCTGTTTCGTACCCCCTGCATACCTTTTGTCACGAATATCTTTTCACGAGCTCTCACGACCTCACGACCTCTTACGACTCTTAACCAACGTTCTGCCCTTGCAAGGAACTAAATCCTCCCGTGCACATAAATCTTTCACGCCAACTCGCGTTTTACCACAAAGCACACCACACTTGGACCTTTAACACCAGAGAGATGTTCAGCCGCACCTACTACCCCAGCACCGCCGGCAGCGTTGTCGTCCCCAGCACTGCCGCAAGCGTCGTTATGCCCACCACAGGCTACGCCGGCTCTGCATACGGGTATGGCGGCCATTATGCCGCGCCCATGTCGGCCCCAGTCATGGTTTCGTCTTTCCACCATAGACCCGCTCCCGTCGTTGTCCCGACGACCGCCCACTATAGCAGCTATGGATACCCTTCGCCCATGCCGTACTACGGTGCCGCGACGCCCACCGTCATCATGTCCAGCAGGTCGAGCGGTCGATGGAGGCGCAGCCGCCGTCACTCGAGGTTCTTTGACTTTTAAAGCCTAGATCATTAGAACTAGCGTCGCACGATCAGATTCCCATGCTTGCGAGAGGTTGAGGTTGAGGAGTATTTGAAGGGGGACGGATAGTAGGATAAGAATGTTCGGAGGGAAATGGGGTGGCGAGTGTAAGATATTTGTACATTATGCCATGGGGAACAGCCGTGTCTGTTGCCCTTCTGTGAATGAGACGATTGATAACGGACATTTGTCTGCGCGGGACGAGGCTTGAAGATGAATCCAGACGTGTGGTATAGTACTTCAAGCCAAAGACACGCTACGTACGATACGTATATACTCACAGCTGAAGATCCTTGCGAACAATGTCAATGACACCTTGTCCCAGCGTACTGCGCGATATTGGTTCTATCAATTGAATACCCGAGATGGAAATCGGTACTTGTTGCTCTCCTGCAGCCGATTGAAGGCATGGAGATCATAGTTCCCTTGGGTCAAAAGTGCAACGGGTCTCCTCAGCTTCAGGTCACCTCTACAACGAAGGATGTTAGTTACCGGTGTCCGTTGAATGTGCCACATCTAGCGTATCTGTACAGTGCAGGCCAGCAGCTTTCATTGAAACCAATATTCGTAAGCTAAAACTATGGTGGAAGTTATAAAATCATGCAAGTAAGTGACGCAGAGATGGTGATAGGGATAGAAAATGACATTAAATACAAGGCTCAGTGAGCATCCTCAAGTCCATGCACACCTTCATCCACATCACCTGGTATATCCTCCTCTCAACCGACAACATTAAAACTCGAAACGCCCACCGCACACCCAGGCAATCATCACCTCAGGTTCGTCCGATAACTAGGGAGCGGTGGTGACGATGGCGCAGCTCCTCCAGGTCTTCTTGGATCGGCAAGTGGGGGCAGATCGGACGAGTCCACATCTGACCCTTCTCTCGCAGTCCTATATGACGCGTCCGTAGCCTCCACCGCATGACCCATCCCATGACCAAACTCCCTCCCTGCCCCTCTCTGCCCCTGCACAAGCGTCTCCCTCGACTCGTACCCCGTAAGAGTATCCGCACTCTCTCCCGCCTGAGCATGGTTGTACCCGTACACCCCCTGCCCCGGCCCCACAGTCGGCTCGAGTTGCATCGGCGTGCGTGTACTCAGGTCCCACCCCACCTCGTCCGTGCTCGCGCGCCCATGTACATGGCCCTGTGCGTATCCCTGCCCACCGGCTCCGTAGCCCGTTCCTCCTGCATAAACATACTGGACATCGTCCACCCCCTGCGGTTTCGGGAGTCCGCCTGGCTTCCGTGGCTGTGGGGCGTAGAGGTATCCTTGGTCTTCGTGGGATGAGTCGTAGGATGGGCGGGTTATGCTGGGTGCTTGGACTTTGAGTGTAAGAGGAATGCCATCATCGTCAGAGGAAGCATGGGAGGCGTAGGAGGAAGACGAATGAGATGCTGCGCGCGCGAGTTTGGCTTGTCTGTGAAGGCGTTGTTAAGCTTTGTTGGTTGTATACGCGGGCACGATCGCATATGACTCACCTCGCCTTTCGGCGCTCGTAGATGACTTGAGGCTTGACCTTATTCATCATGTGATAGATATACCACATCGCGAGGACGGTGATGAGGAATGTGATACCGAGGACGACATCGCTGATAATGGTACTCTTCGTGTCTTTCTCACCTGTGGGAAGACAGTCAATTAAGAACCTCACAAGGGTTTGAATTTGGATATCGAGGATGTAGCAAGTAATAGGCAGATGTCGATTGGAGAGATCAAGATGAAATCCGCGCATATTGGGCAATTAGTTTGCGCGGACATCTCGGTCAGGTCTGCGAACGCAATGGTCTGCCCCCGAGAGAAGGGTCGGCGACGAAGCATTGTATCCGTTTGGTCAACCCGAAGTCGAAAGGGCAACACCTTGCACGTAAGCCACTTCCCCTTCAAACCGGCGCTGACTCCACAGCAACACCGCAAGTCCCGAGTAGAAACAGAAATAAAATCAACCACGATGCCGAACGTCAAAGCAGACAACAACCTTCAAAAGAATCGAAGCAGAGAATGACTAAAAACACTCACCAGTGGCACTCTGTTCCAGTATGACACCCAAATATACCGTGATAAACTGTTTCGGCATCGACAAGATGGCCGCGATCGTGAACACTATGATGCCCATACCGCATGTCGAGAACACTGCTGTGGTGACTGCGGAGCAAAAAGAGTGTGCCAGTCAGTCCAGATGTGCCGTCTAGCTGGGTTAGGTAGACAGAGATGATCCGCAAACTCACAATGTCCCGGAATCGCGCTCAACCGCGCAATGAGCGCGATCTTAAATCCACCGTCCCTCACTACCTTCGCGAGACACGCGTACGTGAGGTTGGTACGCTCCATTTTCTCCCCGCGGGCACGGCAACAGTATTTGAACGCACTGGAGGATCATGTTAGTATTGAACCTTCATGGGCAGAAAGAAAGCAGCATGAAAGGAAGTGTCGAAGAGACCACTCACTAGAAATTCCCTATTTCACCCAAGAGCGTACCAGCCGACACGATTCCAAAGCCGACCCAGAGGCCCCACACGAGGCCACATAGTATGGCCACGATCTCGTGGCCGAATAGCTATCGAACCAAATGATAAGTTGCCGGTTGTGGGGGGGAGGGTCATATATGGCAGCAGGAACGCACTGGAGGGAAAGAAATGACAAATAGGACACCTATTGGGACGAGCCAGCCAAATTTGAGGCTAGAGGTAACTTCTTGTCAGCGAGACTGGGAGAAAACGGGAAGAATGATAAACGCACTCATGCAGCCACTTCGTGACAGGCGTAAACCAGTGGACGATTTGTTTGTGATATATCGTTATAAGTGCCGTCACGACGAGGATTATGACGAGCGCGACGTAGTACCCTGTGTGGTCACAAGAAGTCAGTCAGTCGATCAAATGATTGTGGCCAAAATGAAAGCGAAGTTGTATATGAAACAAAGGCCATAGCTGGCCACGCCCGACGAATGAAGCAGCAAGAGGAAGTTCAATAAACTCACAAAGCCATTCCCTCCGTATCCAAAACCTCCAATTCCCAATCTTCTTCCAATCAAACGCGCCCGTCCTGAGTTCCCTCTCCTCACTCGGCGTTGGACTCGGTGTGCGGACCAGTATCCGTGCCTCTTCAGCTGATTTCGGCGTGTACGCTGTCGATTCGGAGGAATATGAGTTTGCGGTTGCGCTTCCATTCGCAAAACCGAATTGGTTTGGTTGGTGTTGGAAATGTGGTGATGGTGAAAGATGAGGTTGTTGAGGTGACGCATGGTGTCTGGGCTGAGACTGGGTCTGCGAAAGAGATGGTGGAGGGTAGGGGTACTGATACGGCGAAGGGTCTCTTGGGTTCACCATCCTGGTGTCAATTGCGAAATCACCTCAAGGAGGTCCCACTTTGATTATGTTATTACTGCTACCCCTGCTGAGCCCGAAAATATCGAATTCCTCGTGTCGGTCGGAAAGAATCGGCAAAGTTGGCCTTGGAAATAAAGCCCAGAAAACGGAAGTGGAGAAGGAAGGAAAGGAAACAGTGTTGTTCCCACATGTCATCTTCCGTTGCGATCAATAGACTGGAGCGCAGGCTTCCTTTTGGAGTGATTGGTATTATGTTGGCAGCTTGGCTCTCGAGCCTGCACCGCCCCCTGATGCGACCCTGAACAATCGGTTTTGCGTCACCGATAGGTTAATGACTGTTGGGCTCGCACTGTGCATAGCTATTACTACCGTGATAAGGCCATGATGGACTATTTAGGTTTAGATTATAGTGCATATAGGCGTGCTTTGATTCTTCTCGTACGGGAAAAAATACGAAAATACGAGGCTACCTAGACGACCACGGATGGCTCATGGCAACGGGTAACCATCGCCGTCGACACTGGTGGACGATGGCAGTGCCAACCTCCATGGGTGTTGTCGCGAGGACTTCTGTCCCATAATTGTCCTCGACATCTGATCAAGATTTCATCCTGTGTCATCATCACTGCTCACGCCAACAGGATGGCAAGAGAACATCATCAAGCATTGGTCCCATCTCATATCTATGGTCCTCGTCAAACGCACAGTACCACAAGCTAGATTTGGGGCTCAATTTTCCTGGTGTCGCTAAGAAGGTCGAGCCGGGGTGGGATATGCTCATCGTATGTCTTCTCGAGATGACCGCTGTGCATTTATTCTGATGTTTGAAGCCTGTGCAATGCAGTGTGCGCAGCCCGTGTTGAGCCTGTACATCATCAACTCAGGATGAGTTGGCTGTGACGCGTGAATGTGTGGACCTCTTTCCGTGGAAGAGGTCCAGTTGAGGCTCGTGGTGATGATCTTGGTATCAAGCGGTAAGAAAAGCTTCCAGAGGTGGGCTTAATCTGATATCGAGTTGGAAAGAACTTTGTGCGTAGCCCCTCTACCAAAAGTGTCAATGCTGGACCCTGGGTTCACCTGGGGAAATGTATATTTTCTCGAGGATGCGTTATGACAAACTTAACCTCAACTTACGTGGCCTGGTCCTTGCCTGTCATTGGCAGTTCTTTCCAAGTGACCGTAGAGTGCAAGAGTTCGCTGGGGAAGAACTTGAATTAGGCGGAGATGTGCAGTATGTATCCTAGCTTCATTCGAGATACTCTGGACCGTCGACATGGCAGTGAAAGAGAGAGAAAAAGATAACTATTTCGTTCGGTACCATGCTCTAACGCCCACGGAGATATTGAATAGCAGGCATGATAGCATACTGTAGTCGGATATGACTTGCACTGTGTGGATGTTCGGCAGGCCTGCTCATGCGAATGTGTTATACAGATCATAGGCAGCTGAAAACACCAAAAACCTTGAGGCAAGCTAATTGACATATGTAGGATCATCGTAAAGTCAGGTTTTAATCAATAGTGGTGATGACCTCTTTAGCGAAGCCGATCGTTACAATGATGCTCTCTTTGGGCCGGGTATTGCTGGTGAATGGTTGCAGTATCTTCCAGTGAGCCACTACCTTTCAGCCTTTTGTGGAGAAATTGTGACATTGTCTCTTGCCAGCCGGTATTCAACGAGTGTGTTATTATATGGCGAGCTTGGGCTATTTCGGGAACCGGGCGCCTGCCCTTGTACATTTCGATTGCGCTGTCGATATCATCATTTGGTATTCCCAAGTCATTTACAGGGTGGATACGTAGCTGACGTGTCCCAAAAGCTGTTACATTATCCATGCTTGTCAACGACTCCGTCAATGCTCGCAATGCGGCAAAAGGGAAGATTACCGACAGAGTCATGATTAATCTGAATATTTCATCTTTCGCTCTATCGCTTGCAACAAACTTGGCTGCAACGGGGCTCATAGCAGACATTCTCTGGTATGAGCTCAAGATATCGCTGAGGATCACCAATGACACTATCTCCAGGAACAACCTGAAGTCGCTGCGGGACCTGAGAATGCATCGCAAACATTTCAAAGCATGGCGTATCTTGCTCGTCCTGTTAGAATCGGGAGCTATCTATGCTGCATTCCAGGTACGGTCTACGTCAATCATATACCTGCAGCACACTGACTCATATGCACAACTTGTCAGCTTGTATTCAATTTACTATTTTCACTCGCTGATACTGAACGGGAGGCCAATTACATTGCTATTAGAACATTCTTGACAACCTACACCGTTGTATCTGTGAGAATACTAGATATAATTATACGCATTTAATTATTGACTAACACTGACAATTCTCAGTTGGCCTATCCAGTGCTAACAATTGCCATTGTGAACGGGCCATTCTCCATGGACCGTCTCCAGCAATCCGTGGTTGAAATCCAGACAATATCAGAAGTGCCTCCAAGCGCTTGACTTGACAGCCCGAATAACCGTGGACCCTTCATATAATTAAAATATATTAATCAATTGTCAAGGCCGTTTCTTGACGCGTATGGCAGATGGGGGTGGAAGAGCTTGTAACGACCCAGAGAGTGATCAATATCCATTGAGCATGTAAGGATTTGTGTGTCCGAGAGTCGATGACGGAGAATGTCCGCCACATGCTCATATCAATAACGACGCGTGAGACGCGTTTGTCGTGCCCTAGTCTTTCCTTTTCACGGTTCTATTTGTTGTGCGTCATAACGCGTGTGTTCGAACCCTTTCACGTGAAATTCATAGTGTTATTTGAGGTCCGTCCATGTTATCGCAGTGAAATGATATGAATCTCATCACAATACAACAACAGAGGCAAATCAAGGTGGTCCCTTCATATTGCTTGAGTCAATCATGTAACTCTTTTCATGAAGAACTCCTTCGTCTTGATTTTTCTCTCCCCTGGTGCTAAAACTGCTTCAAAACTCGCTCTTGGCCATGTCTCCAATGACAGCCAGTAAAGATTTAGCGATCTTGCATCGCATTGACCCGGAGATCGAAGCGGGTTCGTCAAATCGTATCATCCTCCCCAACGAACACACTGCAATCGCCAAATCCCTGATTCACAATTTATCAGAAGAACAAACTCTCTTATTAGAGGCCGGATTCACATTGCAGAAATCCCACCTAGGAAAGCTCAACGCTCCAATCGTCCCTCACAAAAAGGTGCCTCCAGATATTCTTCGCAAGATCTTCCTAGAGACCGGACCAGAATACGGACCGTTTAATAGTTATAATCCCGATCCAAAATCCTCGCCGTGGATACTGCGACAGATTTGCTCACTGTGGAGAGACGTGGTCCTTGATATTCCGTCGTTTTGGAATACCGTTATCTTCGACTCTATCAACAGTCCGGACGACGTCTCGCGGATGGAATTCTGGGCTCTTAACATCCGGAATCCTTTGTATGGGTTCTCACTCGATACAAAACAACTGAGGCCCGGTGATGTGGCGCTCCAGAAACTCGTGGTGCCCTATCAAACACAGACTAGAAGACTTTCCATGAACGCGACTATAGAGTTACTGAAAATGCCCTCGGGATCGTTTCCAACGCTAGAGACCCTCGAACTGATAATTACATCTTATTCCATCGTCGTTGACAACCCATATCACATCATCCAGGATTCACCTTGTTTCATTGGCATGGATTGTCTCCGCTCTCTCAGTCTCACATTTGAGATCCATGAAGCCGGATACGTGTGTCTCCCTACAACGATTCCGTTCAAGCAGCTTACATCTCTGACGCTATTGTCCGAGCGCCCACATATCTACCTGACATTGTCCGTTGCAATCCAGATATTGCAAGAATGCCCGAACCTCGAGGACTGTCATATTCAACTCACAGTGACTAAAGAGGACGAAGAGCAGTTCACTTCTTTCACCAGAGTCGACCTCCCCCACCTCAAATCCCTCACCCTCCACGAAGACTCGCGCCAATCCCCCTATCAAAGATCTTTCCTCCCGACGTTATTACATGTCCCAGCCTTGCGGTTCTTGAAACTCATGGTCGACGACTGGTCCTTCACTGGGGCTTTCAATGTCGCCGGTTCTTTGGTCGTACGTTCGAAATGTGCCCTACACACTTTGGTGGTAGACTCACTGACGACCTTTGGGCTGGGCCCGTGCCCAGAGGCGCGATTGGAGGAATTAGCTTGCTTGCGCAACCTCGAGACCCATGCGCTACTTTTCACTAACAAAGCGATGGAGAAGATCGCGGAAGGGATCCTGCTTCCAAACATCGAAGTCTTAACAATGGCTATCCACGACGTAGCAACTATCGATCTAATGACGAAACTCTGCGAAAGGCGTGCACAACTTGGCGCTTCTCTGAGTCGTGGCTCAAATTCAATCAGCGCCGCCCGCAATACTAATGATCATGGCAATGATCACGGCATTGATCCAGAAATTGGGTGTAGCTGCCCTCCGCCTCCGATTCGAGTTATCGCGCTCCATCTCACGCATGACATCGGTGTTGGTAGGGACGATGAAGAGCTATATATCAAGAGCTGCCTAGCACGAGTGAAGGCGTGTAATTCATATATGGCGGTGGTGGCACAGCCGCAAGGCGTAATAACGTCCGGGGAGGACGTGTAGTAATTGAATTGTGATGAATGTGTTCGATATATGTTGAGATATCCGACTCACCTCTCCTCTATATGTCCCCTAAAGTTCAGAATACACCCAGACCGTATAGAACTAACACTTGTGGTTCCTATGTCCTGTACATTCACAATCTTTGCTAGTATATCGGTTAGTACACGTGCCTGTCATCTCATCAATGATGGTGGAACGCGCGAAAGCTGGGTTCGACTCCCAGGCAGAGAGGTGCCTCACCTAGTACACAGTTCCACTTTTTGATAATATTCTCGATCTGAGAAGACAACTGTGCATACACATGTTTCCTTTCGTCAATAAGTACATGCAGAAAATGATTAATGAACAATCGAGGTTTGAGCTCCAGGCGCCATTCAAACTAATACATTTTGATCCCAGCATTAGCAGCCGAGAGAATGGTCACGATCCCTCATTCAAATCTGGAGAAGCCAATTCACGAAGATACCACAGGATACAGGATACAACAGAATACTAGAGCAATTCAATCGATCCTTTGTCATTGTGTGCGGTATTCACATCCCCATCCCTACCTCCACTCCAACCTCACCATCTGTCCTCCTTCCCTCCCTTCCTACTCGACGCCCACTCCAACTCACCCCGGCCAGCACATCCCCGATCCTAACATTCTTTGGGCAGATGGCATTCAATTACCACTCAACGGCTGGGGTAGGGATGTGGAGTATGGGATGCGAATACAAAGGTGGAGGAAGGCTGGAGAAGGGATGCGTCCTGTGTGTAAAAAGGTCTATTAGCACGACGGGTGCAGAGAGGTAGAGCTGTCTGTAGGGGATGAAGCGGATGGGAGGGGCGGATGACAGAACTTTCAATTCAGATGGGTTGTTATGGTGGGGCCCGACTGGAAGAAGAAGCGAAAGGATAAGGCTGGGTGAGATCCATTGGGTGGACGGGACGGGGTGAGGTTATGTTCTGGGCGTCTCCGTAGGTATGGCGCATGGCAGCAGAGGGGATCTGACGGGCGAACGATCATCATCAGATCGGGTTGAAGATGTGAATGTAAGCATCGATGAGACGATGCAGGGAAAGCGTTCGTGAACACGGATCGTCCCGTTGTGGTTCTTCGACGGCGAGTGGCGCACGCATCTCGAGCAGGCACCTAATATTGATGAAGGTCGACCTTGGGCATACAGCTCGACGGCGACGACGAAGAGAATACCTGTGGGTAGCACGATGGAAAGGCGACCCACTATTTACTGCCAGTATTATCAGATAAAGGGAAGGATCGACAGAGTATAGCCACGGCTGACCAGTCAGCGGTTCTGTACATCTACGGAGGCCCTCATATCACGTCGCGTATTGGCCATATACCATAGAGGATCTAGAATTGGACAGTCATAGCATTGTCGAGTGTTGTACATCGGTAGTCCCCCATCACATCCAACTGCAATTGCAACGGCATTGGGGATATTGAGACAACGCGGTGAGGGGAAGAAGAGAGAGAGAAAACGGGTCATATGATGTTTTGATCAATCACATACACGAGGCGTCCGATTCGCTCTCTTTTCGCATCTCTCACGAAATCGCAGGTCTACTGAAGAAGGGTAGTCCCCGTTTTCGGGAATGTAAGAGTCTCACCCAGAACTATAGCGCCCACAGTATTCCTATTCAAGTAGAAATAAATGCTAGTTGAATGGCCGCAAGATGGGTATTATGGAAAGAGATAGAAAGTTTCAAAGAGTCCGTTGGTGATAGAATTTGGCACCAGTCGTCGGATATCGTATTCAAGCACGAGGTGATGTCCGCCTCGCGCTCATATCAAGAAGGACGCGTGAGACGCGTCTGTCGTTGCCCAAGTCTTGCTTTTTCACGGTTCTATTTGTTGCCCGTTTGTAACGCGTTTGTTCGAACATTCTGCCTTAGAGCCCTACTTTCACCTGAAACTAGTGCTCCTGTAGTGTGGATTTGAGGTCCGTCATATTATAACGATATAATGATATCAGATATGAATCTCGTCACAATCCAACAACAGAGGCAAATCAATCCATTCCAAATATTGATGGAGCCCATACATTGCCTTGATTCAATCGTGCGACTCTTTTCTTGAAGAACCTTGTCATCTTGATATTTTTTGCCTCTCCTAGTTTGAAAAACGCTTCAAAACTCGCTCTTGGCCATGTCCCCAATGACAGTCAGTAAAGGCGGGCCAGCAATCTTACATCACATTGAGGTCGAAGCGGGTTCATCAAATCGTATCGTCCTCCCCATTCACAATTTGCCAGAAGAACAAACTCTCTTATTAGAGGCCGGATTCACATTGCAGATATCCCACCTAGGAAAGCTCAACGCTCCAATCGTTCCTCACAAAAAGGTCCCTCCAGATATTCTTGGCAAGATCTTCCTAGAGACCGTACCAGAATACGGATCCTTCGATAGTTATAATCCCGATCCAAAATCCTCACCGTGGATACTGCGACAGATTTGCTCACTGTGGAGAGACGTGGTCCTTGACATTCCATCATTTTGGAATACCGTTATCTTGGACTCGATTTCAGCCCAGACGACGCCTCGCGGATGGAATTCTGGGCTCTTAACATCCGGAATCCTTTGTATGGGTTCTCACTCGATACAAAACAGTTGAAGCGCGGGAAAGTGGCGCTCCAGAAACTCGTGGTGCCCTATCAAGCACAGATTAGAAGACTTTCCATGAACGCGACTATAGAGTTGCTGAAAATGCCTTCGGGATCGTTTCCAACGTTAGAGACCCTCGAACTGATAATCACACCTTATTCCATTCTCGTTGACAACCCGTATCACATCATCCAGGATTCACCTTGTTTCATTGGCATGGATTGTCTACGCTCTCTTAGTCTCGCGTTTGAGATCCATAAAGATGGATACGTGCGCCTTCCTACAACGATTCCGTTCAAGCAGCTTATATCTCTGACGCTATTGTCCAAATACCCACACATCTACCTGACACTGTCCGTTGCAGTCCAGATATTGCAACAATGTCAGAACCTCGAGGACTGTCATATTCAATTGAGAGTGACTAAAGAGGACGAAGAGCAGCAGTTCACTCCATTCACCAGAGTCGATCTTCCCCACCTCAAATCCCTTACCCTCCACGAAGACTCGCGCCAATTCCCCTATCAAAGATCTTTCCTTCCGACGTTATTATATGTCCCAGCCTTGCGGTTCTTAACGGTCGAAGTCGACTACTGGTCTTTTACCGGAGCTTTTAATGTTGCCGGCTCTTTGGTTGTACGTTCGAAATGCGTCCTACACACTTTGGTAGTAGAGTCTCTGACGATATTTGGGCTGGGCCCATGCCCAGAGGCGCGACTGGAGGAATTAGCTTGCTTGCGCAACCTTGAGGCCCATGCGGTACTTTTCACTAACAAAGAGATGGAGAAGATCGCGGAAGGGATCCTGCTTCCAAACATCGAAGTCTTAACAATGGCTATCCACGACGTAGCAACTGTCGATCTAATGACGAAACTCTGCGAAAGGCGTGCACAACTCAGTGCTTCTCCAAGTCGTGGCTCAAAATCAATCAGCACTGGTAGCAATTTTAATGATCGTGTCATTGATTCAGAGATTGACTGCAGCTGCACTCCGCCTCCAATTCGAGATATAGCCCTCCATCTCACGCATAACATTGGTGTTGGTAGGGACAATGAAGAGCTATATATCAAGAGCTGCCTAGCACGAGTGAAGGCGTGTAATTCACATATGGTGGTGGTGGCACAGCCGCAGTGTGTGATATCGTCAGAGGAGGATGTGTAGTAATTGAAATGAAGAATGTGCTTGGATTTCGAACGCTGTAAAAGACGGCCAAAGTCATTTCACACCGCACATCCGAGTTACGCCTCTCCTCCCCTGAAGTTTAGAATGCACCTGGACCGCGCAGAATTAGTATTTACGCGACGTATTTTCACATTCTTTGCTAGTATATCGGTTAGTACACGCGCCTGTCATCTCATGTCAACGATCTCGGAACGCGCGAAAGCTGGGTCCGACTCCCAGGCAGAGAGGTGCCTCACCTAGTACACAGTTCCACACCGGCTTCAATTACCGCTCAACGGCTTTGGTAGGGAGGTGGAAGTGTGGGAATTCGAATACAAAGGTGGAGAAGGCTGGAGAAGGCATGCGTCCTGTGGGTAAAGGTATCTATTAGCACACTTTCACGAGGTCCAGCGATCACGTCGCGTATTGGCCCTGTACCGTACAAGATCCCAGGATTGGCCAGTCATAGCATCGCTGAGTGTGGTGCATAGTTAGTTGCCATCACATCCAACTGCAATTGCAACGGCACCGGGAATACAGAGACAACGCGGGGGAAAGAAGCGAGAGAGAAAACGGTCGTAATGACGCTTTAAATAGTAACCGATGGCCCTCGAGTGCTCACAAAGCCTGTCAATTTCTGCCAAGGCGACTCTCAACTTGTTATCCTTCTCTTCCATTTCCTGCTCTCTTGTTTTCAATTCCTGCACATGGCATCAAAAATTGGTGACCTCCTCCAATTTCTCCACTTTTCACTCTGCATTGTGTAGCTCAACCTTTAATGCCAACTTGCACATTATTTTGTCATTGTGGAGTTTCTTGATCTCACTTAAATGGATTGCAATGTTTTTGCAGCTCTTGTCAACTGTACGTCCACTACCTACTGAGTAGGAGTGCAATTTGACCATCTTCCTATCCTGCAGTCTAGTATTGATGATCATCTCTCCTTACTAGTTCTGTGATGCTGTTCTGGATTTTGCGACCTCAACAAAGTTCATTTGAGCTCTTTGACATCAGCCCACGTCTCATTTCATTTGAAACCTCATTGACATTGTTCAAGGGCGCAGTGGCTCAGCTCTTTGGGAATACAAGTCCACAGATTCTTGTACAGCTTCGATAGAGCATGGCCCGCGTATGAGAAATACAGTGAATGTAGGGTATACTAGCTATCAATATATCTCAGTCTGAGAACAGGAACTGTCGCAATGGGCGGGAAGGTACTACGCACCGAAAAAAATAATAAGATGTCGAGGAAAGCATGATACACAATTTGTGCTGCGAATTTGCTACCAGAAACAAATTGACCAAGACAGCGCAGGAGCTACGGTATGAATGAGGGTCTGAATTTTCCATAACTCAGAATGTGGAACAACTGACCATTAGAAAGCAGTAGAAAGCTCCAGAATCAGCAAGCATATATAGGACACGACTCGTTCGGAAGAGGTGCCGATATTTTCTGTCGACATTTTTCCGCAGAAAACGTACGTGCTTCCTGTGAAGAACAACAGCGGTGGATTCATCTATGAGAAAGCGAAACAATGGCTAGCCAGATACCTCACCAGATAATCCAGGTAATAAAGAATGTAGAGACAATATTGGTGACAAATGATACCCAGTTAGTCCCGACTGCAAGACAGAATATCAAGTGATTGCGCGCAACCATCACACTGAGTGAACCCTGAGGAAGTGTCATGAGAGATAGCATTGCGATGGTAGTTCCTATACAATGGTCAACAAGTAGAATCACTACCAAGCGATGGTTCATGGAACATACCAAAAGACAGGACACATAATATCAATGAAACACATAACGCCCATGTGCGTTTCCCAAAGACAGCCCACGCCCGCCATATTATGTAGACATTGTTGAGGATAGGCTTTTAAAGAAGTAAACGGTCGCCTTAATGAGAATAATGAGAATTGGGAGTAAACCGCACATACAGGGAGATTTTGGAGCCAGTAAAGTGCAGTATTAATTGGCACTAACTTCCTGGTAATGGCGATAACTCTTGCTTCCAGAGGCAAGGCACTAATCCAGAAGAAACTAAAAAAGATCTGCCTCGACATGTACACCAATATCGTGTAACTCAGCATCGACACCAGTCCGAGTAAAGATATCCCCAACACCACTCCTCGCCCACGCGTAGCTTCCTTCAGAAGCCTATTGCAATACTGAATGTCAAATGAAGGATTGACAGGGTCTGCTTACGCACTTGATATGAGAATAGATGACCATGATGAAAATTGGCGTAAAAATTCCTAGAAGGTAGGCTCAGTGGCGCAGTGGGAGACATGCGAAGAAAACTTTAAAAATAGCAAGTGAAGAATGTGTGGATCTCGACGTCGAAAGGTAGATACTGAGATGTGCAGGGTGTTCTTGGGGATGACGCACCAGCGCATAGAGTGAAAGTCGCAGTGTTTGCGATTGGGGTAGCCCACAGAAGGTTGCGGGTTAGTTTGAGAATGGCCTGCTTCTCTACAGGTGTCATTTGTGGATAGCGTTGAATGAAAAATAAAGATAACGAAAGTCAGAAGTTATAAATTGTTGTTCTTGTGCTGAAGTTAGGATCAGATTGGCATGCCAAGTTCTTCAGTCACGTCAATGGAATGATTGTCATACACTGCCCAGAAGATACAGGTGCCATTCACTGATGAAGAATGCCCTGAAAACATTGAACAAGACACGCGTTCCAGATTGTGACCTTGTGCATCGGAACAGTCAAGGAATTATCATGGGCCGCCAACCGCCACAAGAGAAAATGACAAAGCACACGATAGCGGAAATAAAGTTGAGATCAGCAGCTGTGTAATCGGGTAATGATGGAACTTTGTTACGACCGTGTATGTATGAATGTAAAGGCTTTTTGCAGATCACTGTGAGAACAATCAACTCGGGTTTTGTTCAGAGCGATTTACCTCCACCATCAAGATTGACATTCATCCGATTGAATAGTGGAAGAAAGAGGGGTATCAGAGCTCACAGCATTGAACCCTTAACATATATGATCTTGATACTGGCTGACATTGAAGATACTGGACCGGTCCTGATGAAGTGGTACTCGCATCTTCAACATTTACTACCTATTATATCGGAAAAATGAGAACTTTGACAGAGGGACAAGAGAAGCCGAACACTGAACTTGCTGACGCCACAGGGCATCCCTGACATTTTGTACTTTTGTAAGTCCGAGAGTGGCATATCCATCATGCGATTATCCCCAGACGTTTCCTGGATTGCGAATAGAAAAAAGTTGTTACTATGACTCAGGACGTTTAAAAAATGTTAAAACACTATTAAACCGTCGGTATCGGGTTAGAAGTCCTATTGAACAGCCTTGTTTAGACAATTAAGTAAATAGGAAATCCGGACATCGTCAGTAAACTGAACGATGGTGAACTGGGGCAAGGCTTACGTCGCTGCATGGTATCCTGGGCCACACAGCACCTTGTTATATGCCCCATCTGCCTATCCCACCAAAGTGCGATCCAGAGTCGAGGGAGCAGGTCGTAATCCTAAATGGCAATCGGCTACAATCTGGGATACTAGGCGTTTCCGTGGCCCAACTTTCCATTCCTATTCCGTCTTCATTTCGCTCGTCTCTCCAATTCGATCTTGTTTACGAGGTTGCGAGATTGTTGGTCGGCGAGAGAATTAGACCAATATAATATGACAGCTGAGTCCCGCACAATGCGGCATATAGAGCTGTGAATTGGCGGGATGAGGAGAACGAGGAGGGTGGTATCTGCAAGCCAAGTTTCGTGACATTGGTTCATGAAGAAAGATATGACGTGGTACGTGGCTCGTGCAAACCTAGAGCACCAAGCGGAGGTTAGTTAGACCAACTCATGATGCTATACACGGCTGCTTACCACTAAAGGCGCATTGAAGCATCCTGTCTGCTTTTATTCCTTCACTGGAAGTCCCGAATCATCCGCTGTTAGTTCGTAAGCAAGCTTCAAGTGGACGAGAGGTCGGGCAGTCTCTAACCTACCGCTTCCAATTGGAGGGCGAGACGGAATGAAAGTGAAGTAGTGCAGAGAAGGTGGATACGAGGAGCGCGGGCGAGGTAGGCATCCTTGAGGAAGGAGGACAGGTATAACGGCAGACTTGGACGTCCTGGTGCGTTATCTGGACATCGTGAGAGGAGAGGTTCTGTAGCGGTAGGCTTCCCACTATGGAAAGACCGGCAGGGCCAGAGATTTGTCACCTCTGAGTCACGGGTCATCACAATGTAACGCTGTATGTTCTAATGGGACAGGTAGTCCAACTGGTTTGTCGAGTGCGAATCCGACATGTTCCATTTTAGGCAGAAACGTTACACGTGACATATCCGGATCTCCTGTTATCTTATGGGCCCACACCTGACCATCTCCATTCCTTACACTCCACACGTATATAAGGGAGAGCCTCTGTATAGTTAGGACAGTTTCGCAACACAGGACTTACCCCACTTCTGTTACTTGTGCGACTACCCAACCGTGTGCCGTGACATCTGCCTCTTTTGGCAGCCTCCCGTCACATATTTTGAAGTTCTCAAAGTCCTAACTACTGTCGATAACCTCGACGACTCTCTTCGTGTGGGCTAAACTTTGGTCTGATCAACCGAACCCGTCCTTGAAGTGAGTCACCATCTCAACAATGTCTACTAACAATTCTACGAACAGATACCATCTCCGCCTTCGACCATCCGCGGTGCGCAACACCGGAAGGGTTAGGCCAGGAGACATCGGCCGAGACCATACCCGTATTAGGTCCCCCGATATGTCCGACTCTGACGACGAGGCTGGTACTCGCCGTAGTCAAGAACAGGGTCTAGGGACGTCGAATACCCAGGTCAGCCTCATCGACGAGGTGACCACCACTGCCCCTGCACAAGAAAGGGAGACCGCCCTCCATCAAGAGGAGGAGACTACCCGTTTCTCAGGAAACGGAGACATTGCGACTACCTCAATCAGCCTCGTTAGCTCGTCTGAGCTCACTGGACTGTCATCGGATCGCCTAAGCCAGGATACCCCCGTAGTCAATGGGCCTCCCCGCGTTCAACGCCATGCATGGATAGAAGAAGTTCTGGATGAAGGAGAATCATCAGGGAACATAGAGAACCGCTCACCTCGCGAGTGGGTGGAGGAATACGAGCTCGAAAGGGAGCCAGTGCTCACCAGAGAACAGACCGAAGTCGTCGCTAGTGCTAGGCAAGGCATGAGTTTAGAACAACGTAAACTAGTAGATGACCACAATAAGAATATTTGTTCCAATACCCGCACGCAGGATCAGTTAACGAATAACAGAGAATCATCTAAGAATAAGGGGAAAGGTCCTGACCCCTGTAACTGGGGTGAAGCAGGCCTTACCAGTGATGAATTAGATCCCAAAATTCAATGCCAAATTCTACAGGCCTGTAACCAAGAATTAAGTATGAATAACAAAGAAACAGAAGATGATTCAAGTGAAGAGGGCAACACTGAGCAGGATGAGGAGGAGGTGCCACCAACTTGTACTGAACTCAAACAACGCCTCAAGCTTAAGAAGAAACTTGACAAAGACATTTGTCGAGAACATAGGGAACAGAACAAATCTATTAAGAAGAAATATAGGTATAAGTATCTGAATGCTGATGAATTAAGGAGACAGATTGCCGACATAGTAAGTGAAGTATTGACTCAACAAGTAGCCAACAAGAAGGTCAAGTCTAAAAGAAAGAACAACAGGAACCAATATCTGGACCCTGCTGGCCAGATCACAAAGGATAGTGCCCTTGGGATAGCATTTAGAAATATGAGGAAAAGCAGTGGCCTGTCTGACAACCCTGAACCCTCATCTAGCAACTCATCCTCAGATTCAGAATTGTCCAGTTCTGAACAAGGGAACAACAAATTGAGTTCCGAGCCCGGAACCAGCAACAATCCATCATCATCGTCATCAGATGAGGAAGGACCAAGGGCTAAGAAATATTGTTCTTCTGTAAAACACATTAAGAGTAAGAAAGTTAGGTTGTTAATTAAACCTACTTCTGAGATATGATGGGGCCCAAGACATTGACAAGTTCACCCAGTTCATGACTGTTGGATCTGCATATTGTCGTTATGGCAAGGTAGAACCTGAGTGACAGGTGATGGTATTATCACAGTATCTTGACCAAAAAGCATGGAAGTTTTACTCACACAATGTGGCCAAGAATCTGGAAGTATGGACTTTAAACATGTTCTTCACAAAGCTTTTCAATGAAGTTTTCCCTGTCAATTTCAGGGAAAAGCAATGTCAGAGATTAAGGGATTTTGGACAAGGGAAACAACTGGTAAAGGATTATGTAGCCAATCTTGAAGAGCTTTTTGCTATTGTTGGTATGAAGGATGAATGGGAACAAATCATAAAGCTCTTTGGTGGCTTCAGAAGTTTGATCTGTAGTGAATTATATCGTGCCAAGTTGACCCCAGAACAAGCCAAATGGAAACAAGTAGTGAAAATGGCCATGTTTATAGAGCAGGCCAAGGCTATTGGAGCCAAAGAACAAAAGATTGAAGGAGAAATCAAGAAGAATGGTGGTGGAGGGAGCTCAGGATTGAATGGTGGAAAACCACCACTTAAGTCTTATAAGGATAGGAATGCTGGTAACAACAAAAAAAATCAGCATGTAAGCAACTCTTCAGGGAAACATACCAATCATACCCCTGGGTTCTCCTCCATGAAATATAAGGCAAAAATAAATGCCTATAAGCCATAGAACCAGCTGGTTAGTAGGAATAAAGTAACAAGTCAAAAAAGGCCCCTCACATAAGAAGAAAAGGTAGATTATATGTCTGTGGGCTGATGCTTTAACTGTGGAGCCACCGGACATCTATCACGCAATTGTCCCAGTCAAAGCAACACCAGATTGGGATCTTCTGGAAAACCTCCAGAAATACAATCCAATAGCATATGTGTTAACTTGAGAGAAATGGAGCACCTCTGAGAGCAGGCATTGGGAAACACCATGCAAGAACTAAAGATTGGGATGATGACATATGATGTGGATAGCAATCCAGAATGGACTGGGGAGGAGTTGAGTGGTATATTAAATCTGTTAACTGAGGAGTTTGGAAGTTCAGGAGCTTTGTCAGGCAATGAGGAATCAGTCACAGAAGCTCAACCTACTGAATTGTCTGAACTCACCAGTGGGCTCCCTGACCTTCAAATAGTGTCCAACTCAAGTGTGTCTGAGTCATTTAATAGCAAGGAAGACAAAGGAATTCATGGACCTAGTGGCGTTGGGCCAAGCTTGGAGTTCAACTCAATCACAGATAATAGATATAATGACTTACATGAAGAATTCATACTTAGTGAACCCATGAACTTTGGACAGCATTCATATCTAATCAATCTAGAAAATGCGGAAGAGAAATTAGTAATGTTATGGGAAGAAGAGGTTAGGCAAGGAAGGCCACAAATGCTTGGTAATGCCCATGCCCGCAAGATCAAATATCTTCTTGAATCCATGCAACCCTATCCTGGAGATCCATACAATGTGTTCCAGTTTAATGGTCATAGGTTCCAGGCAATGGAAATTGATGATGATAACATATGCATTTGTGATTTGGTCCAGAATGCAGAGTCAGTCTTGCCCAAAAGTATCCTGGGAAGGAGATATTTCACTCCTGGAAGCTGGTATGCATATGAGTGTAGTGCTGACACCAGAGTACCTATAAGAAGAATGTCTCATTACTGTACCACCATACCAGTAGACCTATTTGCTTGGAATGCTGAGAAGGTGCTGGAGCTAGGAAGCCCATATACTTGAGGAGAAAGTGCTCAACCTGCAATCTTGGTGAATCGAAGATTCAAGATTAGTTGTGTAAGCAGGGATGAATATATGATAACTGACCATATGTTGGAGTTCTGCACTCCAATTATGCTAAACTCCTTATGCAATCC